>VXAU01002935.1:204504-235329 GCA_013399695.1 Formicarius rufipectus | reverse complement strand
GGGCATAGTGGGACTGCTTTTTGCATTTGGAGGAGGACCAGAGTCTCAACAGGACTACGATTGCAACTCTTGACTGGACTGCAACCATCATTTTCACCAGCAGGTTTCTTTCTTTTTTCTACTTTGAACTCAGGGGGGCCACGTGGTGTTCAGCACAGGAGTTGGTGAGCTCCACTCTGCTCATGCCCCACAGTGCTGGGGTGTTCTTTTGTTTTTTGTGGATCAAATGGCTCTTCCTTCTGAAACGGTGTATTTATTGTGATCTCTTTATTAAATTGTTATTCTGACTTGCAATCTCATTCAGACCTGGCTTCATTTGTCCTTGCTGGTTTACCTTTAAATACGCAGCTGCACTGGGCAGGGCACGTCTCCAGGATGGAGGATCACCCCTCCCTAAGACTGTGCTCTATGGTGAACTCGCCACCGGCTGCCGCAAGAGAAGAGGCCCAAAGAGGCGATACAAGGACTGCCTGAAACAACACCTCAGCCTTGGCCATAGTGACCACCATCAGTGGTCCACTCTGGCCTCCAATCGGGAGATGTGGAGACACACAATCTATAACGCTGCTGTCTCCTTTGAAACTGCACGCAGAATCAGTCTGGAGGAGAAAATACACTGCAGAAAGAACCGTGCCCTGATAGTACCACCTATGGAAACTTTCTACTGTGCCTTTTGCAACCGGACTTGCCTATCTCGCATTGGCCTTATCAGCCATCAGCACTTGCAGCAAGCGTGGGTAAAACCCTCCCAAATCTTCGTTCGCGAAGTCTAGCCATGATGATGATTACCTTTAAACCAGCAGAACCACCTAAAACTAAACTGTTTTCCCTAAAGGCACTCAGGTTTGAAGTAAAGAAACCAAGGAATCGGGAATCCATGCCTTCCCTCTACCACTTGTTTCAAACTCTTAATCATGAGCAGTGCTTAAAACAGATAATCCAACCTTTTTTTATATATTATTTTTTTAATTTATGTTCTCTATTTGTATAGTGCAAATTCAGTCTCCTCTGCAACATCTGCCAGACTCACTAACTGGACACAGTAACTACAGTGACTTTGTTCTGGGATGGAGGGAAAATGCTCACTCAGTTACTCCTGAGAAAAAGTGCCTTTTGCCACTCTGTATTAAAGTGAGGAGCTGCCCCTGCTTAACCTGCTGGTGTGTCCTGGTGTCTCTGCACACCAGAAGGCAGAGGCAGGTCAGACTGCCCGAGGAAGGTTGGCTCTGCCCAGGACACTTGCCCCCACTCTCCTCTCTCAAAGTGGATCCAGCTCTGGATGGAACTGATGCACAGCCCCAAAAGTATTGAAGATTTTTTCTGGCTTTGCAGGTGTTGCAGTGAAACCTCCAAAAGCAGAAATGACACATTCAGGGAGAGCTTGTAAACATTAACTGGGAACTGGTGTCACTTTATTTGGATTTTACCCCAAATTGCTAGCAAAAATAGGACAAGAGTCCTAAAGGGCCTAATGCTAGTAACACAGACATATTAAATATAAATATTTCAACTCACTTATTGATCCCATTTAGTTGACATTACCTTTAATGTCAATGTTTGAATGAGCAGAGTCTTCATTGTGCTATTCTTTGGAGTTTGTCTGTGCTTCCTTTGCTACTGGCATACACATGGTCCCTGAGAGCAGCAGAGGAGGAAGGAAATCTTTTTGTGTTTAGCAAAGGGATTTTCTCTGGATAGTAACTTTCCATTCTTTAGCACTTCCATAGGCTGGTGAGTCTAGATTTGTCTCTTCCAGAAATATACTTTGTCAAGTAAGTCTCTTATGAATACAAATCTGTCAGAGGTGTCACACTATTCCTAACTTTGGTGAACTTGACCTCATAGAAGCACTAGGCTCGTTTGGTATGTGGAAAGATGAGAAAATCCTGTTCTTTCTTAACTGCCTCAAACTTTCTTTTTATCCAGTCATCATCCTTTAGTAAGAAAAGGAACTTTACACAAAGGTAAACAAACATAATAAATTGATCTCTTTAAAGTTGAATTGCCTCTTTTTATTTCTTTTCTTTTTGGAAGCCTTCAAGACTGAAACCCTAATAAACAGCTCTTCATAAGATATCTACTGTCACTTCTTATTTGCCTGAATCATTTTTTCCTATTGGTATATCTTTCAGCATTTACCCAAGCCAGAAAAATTCTACTTACTGACATAAACAGGCTTGCAATATTGAAGTAAAGCATATGAGCTATTTAGAAAAACCAGGTTGACAGTAACATTTCAAAAATAAGACTATAATGTAATAAAAACATTATCCTGGCTTGTCTGGTCAGGGAATAAGAAAATTAATGTAATACTGCAACAGATGAGCATTGAGAGAATTTTCCAGAGATGGGAAAAATGAAAATGGAGCTAGAAAAGAACAGAGCAAAACCTTTTGAAAACGCCACATTTGACTACAAGAATTTATGGCTTCTCTTCTTATCTCAATGAAAGCACTCCCCATGTCAAACCTGAATGATTCATCAACTGTCCACTAAACCCTTTTTCTTCAGAAGATTTTACTCCAGTTACATACTCCTTTTATTTCCACAGAATGCTTTACCCATGTTTCAAACAGCAGAGCTCAATGCATCCCTGGAAGTGACCCTGTCACTGATTTACCAACAGTTAACATGGCAGACTGAGGATATATTCCCAGTAGGGCTGTGACAGTGCTTCATATAAGTCTCTATCTGCCTACCTGTATGGAAACAAATTTGTTACTTGATGATGTCTCTTTCTACTCATCCGTTCAGGTACAAACCTTTCTCTTATTGCCTTTTTTTTATTTGGGAGATACAATTTTTTCTGTAAATAGCACTGCAGGGGTGATTTCTTTCTTCTGCTCCTTCAACTACTGATGCAAAAGCTCCGGAAGGAACAAGTTCTGCCACTGAAAGTGTGCGAAGATTTTGATACTCAACATGACTTTTATTATTCTATACCATCCTTGGTACCATACAGCCCTTTGTGGTATTAATCCCAGCAGCACCCCTGGAGGGTTGTTTGTCTCAACCCAACCTCCATATACAGATGGAAGAGAAATGACTGATAGGAAATTGCACAGGTACCCAACAGAATAGCCAATGGACTATGGCTCTGCCTAGCAATATAACTAAGTCAAACTGACACTGAAATTCAGAGGAACATTTGGAATAGAGGTTGTTCTCTGATGAGATGGAGACAAAGGAAGCCAACAAAACTCAAAAAGGGGTATTGGAGTACAGCCAGAATATTACTGTGCTGCAGATATTTTTGCTTCCCTGTCTTTGAGAGCCATTGTGACCTTGGAAGGGTCTGCAGTGCCATGAAGCTGTCACACCCTTCCAGCTATGCACAAGGGAAGAACAAAACAGATGTAAAAGCTGGCTTGGTATAGTTCTATTTCTTCTCGGCACAGTTCAGTCAAGGTATCTCCAATGTTAAGCTTGTAATCATGTGCGCTGTACTCTGAGGTTTCTCTGTTCATGTAGTGCCACAGCAGTGGTACATTAGCAGAAGAGATGCAGGTGGTGAGTGTGGAGCTTCTGCACTTGCCCTACTCCCTCGATTCAGACCATGAAGAGGGAGAACCTGGTGTGACCAATGGATAAGCAGCTGCATTTTGCTCTTTTAAGCCTCAAGTCTTGTTCAACACACCATGGAACTTGGCATCATCATTTTCTCACTCTCTTTTCAAATGTGACATGGCTTACTTTCTGCTCAAAGACGACAATGATTTATTAGAGCACTAATGCCTACCAATTTCTATGCAAAACTCCATGTGACTAAAATCTAGTGCATATTTCACACCTCTGGAAGATCATGTATTAGATGAAAATGGAACAGGAATAGAAAATTTTGAAGTTTCAACTTTAGGCTCATATTTAAGCTGGCTGTTTTATCTCTGAGTCATTCATGATGCCTTTAGCCATCATTCCACCTCTTTTCAATAATCACCAATACAACTTTTTTTTTTCTTTGTCTCCAGATCTACTCTACTGTACATATGGACAGAACAACAAACTGCTTTCAGCTAGAGTGTCATTTTCTTGTCTTTATCATCTTTGTTCTTTTTAATTTTTCCTGCTCATTTCCTTCTTCATATAGTAGTAGTTCATGTGGGTTCCTGAGGCACAAAACCACATCCTGTGGCTGTTGATTCATTAAAACCCTAAGCACCTTTCCAGACACTCCACTAAGGGATTTCAAAGCCCACACTCCTATTCCAGGAGAAATTCCAAGTATCACAAGATTCATCTCTATTTAAATTAATTAATGCCTTGCTAAAAGACTTTTCTTTCACCATGGTAATAAAGAACAGTCCTAGGAAATAATTCCATCAAAGACTGATTTCATGGTGTAAGATACTGTTAATTCACTGAGAGTGAATTCAGTGAAGACAGCATCCAGAGAAGTAGAAATTGAGCCTCACATCCATATAAAAAAAGTTTGAATATGGTTTTGGGGTATTTTTCAAGGTTACAGTCTAAGTCCTCAGGCAAGAGCCCTTGTTATATGAAGGTCATCTTTAGTCTGACAATGAGAAAATAGCAATATTTATTGGAAAGTTATGGATATGAGTCTCAATTCCTACTTCTCAGTCTCTTCAGAAGGGGAACTCACTTCGTCTATATAGTTAAATAACAATTGGGCCAGAGAGAAATGGAGAAACTAATTATACAGGCATTTAACCAGGATTCTTTGGAATACAGTGGACACTGATTAAAATCCCTTTTCCCAATGGGAGGGAAGGGACACTCAAACCTTCACCACCCACTTGCTCAGTGTGCACCCTACACTACTCAGAATTCTGGATCCTGAGTGAAGCTTTCAAAAGTCATAACAGAAAATTGGGAAAACCTTGTTATTGCTCTTGCTATTTATGTGAGTTATTTAGGTAAAGAGGAGAATTTTACTAAAGTCTGACATTTGATATATGCAGCCTTTAAGTCCATCACAACTTTCCTTCTGACATTCATATTTTAAGAACAAAGAAATTCTGAAATGGTTTTTTTAGGCAGTATAACTGGAATCAAAAGTTCCCCCCATCCATCAGCATAAAATCAGAATTAGAAAAGTCAAAATATAAAAGATAATGCTCCAGAGAAAAGAGATCAGTGAGTGACCCACTTCAAACTTTGTCTAATTGAGGCATTCCCCTTTCTGATTTCCATGTCATTTTATTTGACAAAGACAAAGAATTGAGGAAAAAAAATCAGTACAAAACTTAATTTTTGTTGACCACCCTGAAGTATCCTAAAAAGGAGATATCTTCCACAAGGCGACTATCCATCTGTTTTAAACAGTAGGTAACTAGAAGATAACACCATACTTTCTACATTCTGAACCCCTGGGAAAATGGCAGTAAAACTAAAGGTGGGCTCACATAAATGTGTTTTCTTGTTACACAACAGTTTTACGAGCCTATTTCTGGCCCAGCTATATTTGCACATACCACAGCCTTGCACCTTCAGGATCTGCAGTTACAGCCAAGCAGAGGTTTTATAAGCTCTGGAGTGACCCAAACCACTACTTTGTGAGATTTAGGGTTGTTTCATCACCACGACATAGAAGTACTCATCGTTCACCGTATTTTACTCCTGAAAATCAAAATCAGATAAAGAACAAGCATTAGTTTAATACAACAGTGAAACCAGTATTTCATACTGAGATTCAAACCCGTGTCATTGCTAACTGCAAACCTTAGTGGTTTTAACATCCACACGTAGGTGTTAGATGCACCAGAATCTCTTCTTTTTTTAAATCCTGATTAAATTCTTCTTTTATTTTCAGCTTCAACTCCAGAAAAAGCTTACCATAAGCAGAAAGCTCCTCACTAATCTTCAAATCTCCATGGAGAGTGCATCTGTTATGGTGCTCCCTCTGATCTTCTGGTTTTCCTACTGATCTAAAAATAAATATTTGCTCATAATTTGCTTTAAAAAAAACCAAAACCTTTCTTTTTTCAGGATATCAGAGTAACAGCTATGAAAGAAAGGCAAACAAAATTCTGTTCTTTTATTCTCTCTTTGAAGAAAGCTAATAGAAATAGCACCCCATTCACTAAGAGAACTATTTTTAAGCCATTTATAAAGCATGACCTTCAAAGAAAGACAAAACACCTTCTTCCATGGCTTGAAATACCTCATGTTGGATCTAAAGCTGCATCAATGAAATCAAAGCTCAGCAGTCTGTTTCACTGGACCCATAGGATGTAGGGGGGAGCATCCCTTCCCAGGGCCATTAAAACAAGTCTATTCAGGACTCCTTGAATGCTTTGTCAGGTAACACACTTTATGTCACCTCTGTGGGTCCAGACCCTGCCAGGAAGAGCTCCTGTGGCTCCTACAGAAAAGTCACTTTGTCCCTTTGCCTGAACATGAAGCGCCTCTGCCCAGTCAGGCAGTGGCAGCAATTGTGCTGCAGGATCAGTGCTCCCCCACCACTTAATGATGTGCTGCCAGAGCAAAGCATGTCCTTCCCTTTCCCTCATGCTGGATGTTTTACACTGAGATGTTTCATTTGGTGCCTTCCAACTTCTGTCTCACAAAAAAAAAAAGAAATAAAAATTGTAAATCTGTTCCTTTCATCCTTTCCATGTTATTTGTGGCCCATACTATATTCCATCAGATTATCCCTCTTCCAAAGCGAGTCCATTTAACCTGCTGTCATAGGTTTCTGTAGCTGAATTTTATTAGAAGCGAGGGCTACCAGGATGCTTTCTGTTAAAAGCTGCTGGAAGCTTCTCCTGTCCTGTGGACCCAATGACAGCCAGGTCAGGAGGGGTTTTCTGCTTGATGGCCAAAGTTGAGCCAATTAAGAATCATAGTCACGCATTTGTGATAACATATTTAAGAATTTAGGAGTGTGGTGCAGTTGAAAATTCCAGCCATGAGAATGGAATTTCTCATGCAGCCTGTGGAGATCCATCGGGGTGCACAGACCGCCTTGCAGCCCATGGAGAAGCAGGTGGATGCAGGAAGGAACTGTTACCCTATGGGAGACCCAGGATGGAGCGAGATCATGGAAGAGACTCGTGACTGTGACCCGTGGAGAAGGAGACCCACGCTGGAGCAGGATTTTTTCCCCTGGTAGAAGTGTTGCCCGGGTGGAGGACTCACGTTGGAGAGGTCTATCAAGGGCTGTCTCCTGTAGGAGGGACCCCATGGGAGCAGGGGAAGGACTAAGAGCTGTGGCCCCCCTGTAGCCCATGGTGAGGACCGTGGTGCAGCAGCTGTGCCCCTGCAGCCCATGGAAATCCATCAGGGTGCAGAGACCCGACTGCAGCCCATGGAGTGACCCCCAGGGCAAGAGCAATGGGAGCAACAACTGCTGCCTGCAAAACTCCCATTCCCTGCTCCCTCAAACTGCTGGAAAAAGGGAGCAGTGGGAGGAGAAAGGTGTTAAGACATATATTTCTTACTTTTTAGCTTTTATCTTGTTAGTAATAAATTTAAGTATTTTAGCCACTCTGAGTCTGCTTTGCCATTATGTCTCAGCTGTTTTTCACCTTTTCTCCTTTTCCTTTCCCTCTGGAAAAGGGGTGGACTGGAGGTTTGCGTGGACACTGGATGAAAACTACCACACCTGCTATGGTTCAGAAGCTTTTCCATGGTTTTTAACAGGGTTTGCTGCCCTTCACCTGATCTCTCCCTCTTCCACTGTTTCCTCTGAGACAAGACACTGGAGCTGTGCATGAACAGTACAGACATGCTGTGTCAGCACTTCTGATAGCAGCCTGGCACTATTTTCCAGCTCAGTCTCTATGCTTACAGTTCCTCCAACCACATTTTTTACTACTGTAGCTGAGCTCATTGGGTGGACAGAGTAAAATGACACTGAAACACTGCCATATCCGGTCAATTCCACCCAGCATGCAGTTTTGCTCTGGTGTAATGCCCTGTGGATTCTAAGCCTTGGCTGGACAGATTTATGGAATGGTTACTGCTGAAGAGGAGAGGATGAGTCTGGGAGAAAAAGTCTCCACCTGCCCACACAGCTGTACCTGCTGCCAGCACTGCTTGGCAAGGTTTTCCACTGTGCACTGTTGCCAGATGAACAGAGACAGGAAAGTGAACCCCTCTCCCCAGTTTTCAATTCTCCCCAGACATCTCAAAGGAGAGCATGGCAAAGCTATTAGTAAGAAAGAGACTCCCTCACTTTCATGGACTGTCAGGAAAGAGCACGTTAAAACCTTTCCATGTAGCTTTCCACTGGGCCAGGGTGCCCAAGCCATGGCAAGCCCCCACCTCTGATTTGTAGGAACCCTTAACCAGAGTTGTCGACTGTCTTTTGTGGTCAGGGAGGTTGAAGGGAAAAGAGGCAGAGAAAGTATTGGTTTTTTCTTTATTTAGAGAATAATTTTAATCAGAGTGGTCACATATAACTCCTTAAGTGGAGGTTTGGGTGCCTCTCACTACACTGAAATTGTCCTCATACTTTTTTTTCAGCTACTCAAGTCATAGAATCATAGATAGGCTTGGGTTGGAAGGGAATTTAAAGGTTATTTTGTTCCAAACCCCCTACCATGGGCAGGGACATCTTTTAGTAGACCAGATTGCTCAAAGTCCCATCCAGAATGGTCTTGAACACTTTCAGGGATGGGGAATCAACAGCTTCTCTGGGAAACATCTTCTTCTTCACCATAGGGAAGAATTTTTTCCTAATCTAATCTAACCTTCCCCTCAGTCGTGGCAAAGCATTTTACTACAGTCCTGTGCAGGTTATGGCTTCCACTTAAATGTTACCAAAAGCATCCTTGGTGTGAAAACATACAACTTCATGATCAAAACCCAGAGACAAAACTACAGGTAACAGCATTGATCCAGTCTCTTGCTTTATTTGAAAACACATTCAGATAAGAAAGTGCAGAAAATAAAGTCTGCCCATCGTGTCATCCATCTGGTTGTGTGTTAGAGGGATAAAAAGGGCAGAGAAAAATGCAAATCACCGCTGTTGTTCCAATACAGTGACAGCAAAGTGTCCCCTGATGTTAAGTGCAGCCAGCAAGTGAGGTTCTTTACTGCTTCATAACACAGTGTTATATATTAACAACATATTAGCTCAGCAACATTAAGTAAGCTTGAGAACTTACACAGTTATTTACAGGTTCACTCCATAAATTTTCTCTTACATTGGTGATTGCAGTTCCAGGATGTTGCACTGACACACAACGTGTTGGAAACATTTATGGACACAAACAATTGAATTTTATACTGTGATTTACAAGACTATAGCAGTTTATGAACTCTCCCACTGTTCTGACCTCTGAGGTTCATTAATCATCATAGTCAGATCCTCCATTACACTCTCAGCTCCAACGTACCGAAAAAATTCAGTAATAAGTATTCTAGAAAGTTCTGTATTGGTTTCTTACAGCTTTGAGTGTTGCTTACAACACCAACAAGCTATTACTGACACTTTAGCTGAGCAGTCCAGTAGGCCATTGCAAAGGTCAAGTGCATCTTTTAAGGAATATAATGAAGCAGAACATGGAGGAAGCTGAAATGACTCAACAACACAGAGTGGCCTTCAGCCTTCCTCACCTTTATGCCACCAGCCAAGTTAAATCTTTACTGCAGTCAGTAGGACCCATCAGCAAGAGAGACCCTCTCAGCTCAATCTAACTACCTACATCTGAGCTGGAGAAGCAGCTCTCAGACAGTGGTCAATACATCTGGGATTTCTTTGGTCCCATAAAACTGAAAAGACACATTCTCGTTTTATTTCTATCACTATTTCAGTGCAGTACGCTGATTTCAGCAGAGTTGCTCTTGGTTTATCTCATCCTTAAGTGAGAAAGAAGCCCAGCCCCTGATTGCTTTCCCTCTTCCCTATGAACCCAGATCCTTTGTTGTAGGCATTGTAAACCAGGTGCAACTCCAGCAAGGCCAGTGAGGCTGCTGTGGTGAGAAAGGAAACACAAGATCCTTATTTTACGTAAGAAAATGTAAAGAGATGTAGACCATGGATTTTCAGACAGGTGTGTGTAGCCTATTTTCAGCAGGAAGGAATCTGATCCCCCAAAGAGAGGAGAAATGTAGTTAACACAGGCCTGTGATTTCTTGCTCTATGATACCAAGTATAGACCAGTATCAGGACATTAAACGTGAATACAGTTCTACTACCAACAAACTGAAACAAAAAATACAGCACATATACACAAAAAAGTTACACTTGAAATGATTTCCTAACAGGAGACATCTTCAGTAGCAGGAATATCTTTCTATACAATTAATACATCTAAGCTTTGAGATGACAATCATATTTCAGTTCTTTTAGGTCAGTATCACTAAAAATCTATTGGTATCTTTGTGAATTTAACTCTATATAATTCCTAGGAATTAAAATGTAGATCACAAGCCACTAATAAATGTTTTCCTGAAGGTAATTTTCTCATGTAATTTCCCTGTGGTTATTTGGTATATTTTCATTTAATCACTCTGAGATTCCAGATTTATTATTGCATTCTCAAAAGCTCGATAACATAGCTGAAAATATTTTATTCCAACAAATTGTCTATGGCAGTAATTACAGCACTTTATTTCAGCTTGAACTGCAAGTGTTGCAGAATGATACCTCTCTGAAAAGCTCATCTAATAAGTGCGAAAGCAAAGTCACTTCTCTCATAATAAAGTTTAACTTGGCATCTACACATGCCACTGCATTGCACCAACTCTGGATTTTTAAACAGCTTCATTAGAAGTGAAGTTTCACTCCATGACAGGTCTTTTGAAGCTGGTTTCAGGGTAAATAATCTAGCTGTCAGTACAGTGAGGGCAGCACTCATCGCTCCAGCAGTACAGGTAGGTCCTAAGGTGAGATACTACCAGCATTTAAATTAGGAAAATGCTCAGAAAACCAGATATCAGAACTAAGAATGACTGGTTAGAAATATTTCCAGTTGTAAATAGTTTGTTAGTGGATTAGATAATCTATTCTTGAGTCATGTCCTACCTTCTCCCCTTGAGAACTCTTCCAAAGCCTGAATGTTCCTTTAGTTCAGAAAGTCCCAATGCAGCTTTTCCCGCTTGGATTTCCAGACTTAATTTCTCATTCTATCACTTTCTGAGACTACGAATAATTCCCCGCCTTCATTTACATTGCTATTGTCTTAAAGTTGGTTATACATTGATACCATTTACTCTCAGACCTTTCCACTTCTAGGTAACTTAGTTTAACCCTGTCCTCCTCTCCTCAGCTTTCACTGCTTATACATGATCAATTTTTTCCTTCCCTGTTACACATCTCTAGAGCTACCCTTAGCTTTGGGGACCAAAGCTGCAGGCACACAGGCAGGTTCTCTACACTGATCAGTCTGAGATAATGGCTTGTAATTGGGGATCTTCAGGTGCTTCAGAGGAACACTTTTAGGTCTTGCAGACCGACTCTGTGAATGCAAAACCCTGTGGTAAGGTTCCTTTCTTGGTATGCAAGATTGGTGAAAAAAGAGCAAGGCTTTCGCACCAGTCTCTTCTTTTAGGATGCTAAGCCTCTATGTAATGCCTTTTAGGAACCAGAAAGATCTTCACATCCCTATTTTCATACCTGTTTTCTATGCATACCTATTTCCTACACATACTTATCTCCTAAATGCTTAATGTTTTCACTAATGTAAGACTATGCTTGATGCAATGTAAACATTTATCATTTAAGATGTATTCTATACCACACAATGTATCCACTGTCTATGACTGAAATACATTCTGTGCAACAGTCAATTTTGGTCAGTGCAACATTTTACTTGATATTTTGCAAATTTATTTGTCATTCTACACAGCGTTTAAGACATCTACTCCCAAAACTCCCTTTAGGTGCTAGGTCCAAAATACAGACCAGTGAGACTTACTGACTCAGGGAACCAACTCAACCTTTATCAGTAACTTTCATCCAGATGTTGCAGTCACCTCATTTGATATTGGATATCTCTCTAACAAACTAGATGGGTTTTCTTTCTACCCAACTGAGACAAAAAATTACAGTCAGTGGCTGAAAAAGGCCCATTATTCATAATTAGTGAAGCACCCCTTTAAGCTCAGAAGTAAAGAAAGCACAAAACTATAACTAAGCCTTGTAACTCAAAAGGTTTTGTTCCAGCCTACTGGTCCAAGACCCACTCCACCTGCTACCAAGTGAAACAGCATAACTAGGGAAGTGAAGATCATTCCAGGCAGTTACAACAGCAGCCCTATCACTGTATACACTGTGTGCCAAGTAAAGGGCAACACAAGTCATCTTGAAAAGCAAAGTCCATAAATGAGATAAAGGTCAGTATGGAATACACAGTGGCTCAAGAATATAGAATCATATTTAAACATGGTGATGATAAGGGTGTTGCTCAACAGCAGCTCATCAGAAGTTCTGTTTTCAGGTGGTTAAATATTCTCCCTTGAGGCTGAAGAGCTACAAAGACTTGTGAAACTTGGGAGGATGCAGATGTGGAGAAAAACAACCAAACATCCATCAGTCTTGGGAGGAGGGAAAGAGAGAAATGGGTGTTACAGGGAACATTATTTGTTAAGAGCTCCTTACCCAGGGCAAGGCTCATCTGGGAACATCCTGAGCTGGGATATGTTAGCTAAAAAGATGTCAAAGCATCTTTCCTGTGCGATGCAGATTGATATATCTGAAAGCTCCCTGGTGGGAAGAAGAAATAGAAACACAAACATATAATGAATAATGTAGAATTTCAGGAGAACTAAGTGCCTGGGTAGAGCAATTCAGATTTATCCTCATGACCAAGATCACACTGCACGCTGGAGGTGGAACAGCCTCCAAAAGACATTGTCAGTCAAGAGAAAAGTTACACCAAAGGACCTAATTCACTAGCATTGTGCATTCAATTCATTAATCATACTTTTTGTATGAAGATGCATCAATTTTTTCTTTTGTTTTCAATGCCACAAAGCCAAAATCTTCTGCTATCAGCAGTCTGGTATTGTGGGCCATAAATATTTTTAACAAACTGTTGGTTGGGTTGGGGTTTTTTCATTTTTAGTACAGGTGTGGAAATAAATTTTGCTACAGCTGCATTCACCTGCATGGACAAATACTCTCTACTCTCTTCTAAAAGCTCACAACCATGACTTTTTTGTACATTTTTTGTACTTCATGTATTTCAATTTTTTCTGTTACAAAAGCTCACTTAATTCCACTGTTTCAAGAGTCTCTTCAAGTATTTTAAATCTTGATACTTCTTCATTGCCAACAAGTTTCCAAGCCTGAAGAAGAAGGGTTTATAATCATTCTTCATCTATGACTGAAAATTATCAGATGAAAAGTTTCGATATCCACACACTTCACATAATTTCACCATCACCTCAAAATACAGAGTATTACTTTCATTACTCTCTTACTCTCACTGGGGCAATCTTACTGTCCATGTCAGCTCATTATCTAAGCAGAGCCTTAACCAGTGTCATTTACTTCCTTTAAGTCACAGACAGTGAATTCAGAGGCAATTTTACTTCCTCCCAGCTCAGTCTGAATGTGCACATAGGTTCCATACTAAAAGATTCTCATTCATGCCTATTATTCTTGATGGCACTATTTTCATTGAAAAATATTTAGTTTAATGTTAATACATAAAAAGGAGAAATTTCTTAATATAACAAGGAGGCTGAAATATTGAAAATGCAATAAAGAAATCTTCCTTCAGAGTTGTAATCTTAATTTATCACACTGAGTAGGTTTTATATGGTTGGTGCTTTGACAGAGCTGTGATCACAAAATAGCATAATTTGAAACTTGCAAAACATTTAGAAGATTTTTTTGGATAAAAAAAATTGAGAGAGTCACTGTCTTTTGATGACCTCAGACCAAGGTTACACATCTCAGTTTTATATAATAATCAATTATTAGCCTCAACACATGGAGAAGAGAAAATGCTGCCCTGAGCACCAATGTCAAATTATTATCTCTAAAACCATCAGGTTACAACCTTCAAATCAATTCAAAGTTGACCTTGAAAATTTGAATCCCTAAAGCGATCCCTTATTCTTCTACCAGTGTGATCCCAAACAGAGCACAAACTAATTTTATGAGCTGCTTTATGTAAAGATGAACAAAGAAAGTGCTCCAATTCCCTTTTCTCATTGACTCAAATGAGATCCATTTGCTCTTAGGATCAGATTCTGCATTGGAATTACAGCACTGCATGCTGGAATGTGTATGTCTTCCTTGATTTAGGGAAACATCTTTCACCTGAACACATGCCCAGTATAAACACATCTCTAATTCCTGCTCAGGCCGCAGTACTAAAGATTTTTGCAAAGCAAGATACTGCTCAGCAGTGGTCAAACTGAGTTTTCAGAGAAAAAATATTCATGGCATTGAATAAAAAATAAATATATTTAAACCATAGGAAAAGAAATATCTTGAAGTCATATGAAACATGTTTATCATTATTCTCAGAGTTCATATTTAGAGCCTACTAAACCTCTGAACCCTTCAGACAGCATATGTATCTAGTACAGTCTCTATAATGGAATTGAAATATTTTACAGTCTTCAAAGATACAAAATTCAGCCCTATCACATCCATTTCTGGCATGACCCAGCAGCAATTCTGAAGAAAGTACATAATTTTGACAAACAAAAAGAAAAGCTTCCCCAGTTTAAAGTGCAGGGAGGTTTTAAGCACAAGATCTGTGAGTTGATCTACTCTGAAATCTGGCCAGACTGGTGGGTAATTCCTATAACCTTACCAGCAGTGTTGGTCCAGCTAATCTGCATTTACAGGGACATGGTCCATATGATTTACATCAGACCATTGTTACAATAAACAACTATAGATATAAACAAAAGTTTCCCAGGATGAATAAAATAATAAAAGCTGCAGGAAAATGGAGAGGAGGTTGTTAATGGCTTCATAACCAAGTCTGAAAATATTTTAAAGGATGTCATCTGCTCTTGATCAATTCATGGGCACAACTTGCAACCATAGCCAAGAAATAAGTTTCTCTTCTGCTGAAAGGTCTGTAGAAATCAAATAACTCAGCTTCTGGGGAAGAATTAGTGCAAAACATTGTATAGTTAACATGATAACTCCTTGTACCTCTGCAAGTTCTCTTGGTATTTATTCAAACTTCTTTGGCTAAAACATTGCAGAGGAGGAAGGAAAATTTTCCTTTACCCAGTGTAGGAAATACAACAAAATTTTAGTTCTGCTACATGGTCTGAATATCATTTGAGAAAATAACAACCGCAGAATGAGAGTGCTGGGGCATGCCAACAAACATCAGACTAAACCTTTATGATATTATTGTATAAACTAATATTAACATCACCATGGATCAGCTCCAGAAGAAGTTCAGTTCAGTGTGGCAGGGAACAAATGTCAGATACAATTGTGAAGTAACAGCAGGACAAATTAATGTTAAACAGGAAATATTAAACAGGAAATCAACTGAAACTCTTTCACAAATGCTTTCTTCCCTTAAAGGAACAACTTATAAAAAAGCTTCACTCTCACAACTTTTTTCTTTAACAGTCAGCACAAATCTGCGTGGGAGACTGTCTAAATTACAATTATCTTATTTTTAATAGAATCATATCCCTCCCAAAACAATGACATAGAAACATAAAAATCATTATTTTAAGCATTAAAAATGTGCTTATTCTAGACTGCTTTGGATCTGTAGTGATGCCCCTACCTTAAGATAAATCCAAAAGAGAAACAGATCCAATAAAATTATTTTGGCTTCCTTACTCTGCAGATCTCTAAAAGGCACATTGTTTTTCTATTGAGTTTACTAGGAACTTAACAAGCTTTGCTTTGTTCTCCTAAATTGTTACTAATCCTCACCTTTCAAACATTTAGTGTTTAAAAATTACTCTGCAGCTTCTGAGTTACCAGTGCTGTGACCTTCCTCACAAATACTTCTGATCTTGACTAAAACCAAAACATTTCTGAATACCGAAGGACTGAAGTCAAACTGGGTTTAAGACAGATGGTAGCCACGTGATTTGGAGAGATGCTCAGCAATGATAACCAGGGCTAATGTGTCCCCCCTTAGGTAACTCAGAGCCCTGATAAGTGAAGCTCCAATTCAGATCTGTCCTCTAAGGAATCCTGTCTCTCATGTTCCAGTTCTCCAGTGACTGAAGTGGGAATTTAGGGAGATTAGCTTTGGCAAACTAAAACTGGCCTCTATGAATACTTTCCTTCCCATGAGGGAAAATAAAATAAAATATCATCCAAACTATCTGCTTGTGATAAAAACAAATTCTGTTTTGTGTTCTGTTAGTGATAAAAAGAAAAAAAAAAAAAGACATTTTAAAGTATCTGAAGTGAATACAATTTTTTTATAGAAAAAAAATTTATCTGTTTCTTCTTCCTCTGAGTACTTAAAATATTCGCCCAACTTTAATCACACTATTTTGGTCAGGATGGAGAGAACTACACTGTACATAGGACTAGGGAGTAAAATAAAACTGTCAGCATGTTTTAATTCATTTAGAGAAAGAGGAACTTGAGCCATAGGGTTGTTTGTCATCGGGTTTTCATTTGTTGCATGTGAAATGAGCCTTCATGCTTCCAGCTGGGTCTCGTTCATTGCCACGGAGTCTCTGTGTGCAGATATTGTGTATGTCCTACGGGAAGGAGAAGGTACAATAATCATTTTGTTCATACTAAGCAACAAATTGGATTCCTAATTCTGGGAAGTTGTTTCTCCAGTTCATTTTGTTCGCTGCACAGGCCTAGGAAGGCCAACTTGCATTGGGCATGAGGGAGTAGGTGAAACCTCCTTCAGAGGGATAACCTGGAGGTGAAACAAATCCAGCCACCAAAGATTCACTGAAGGATACTTTGGATTTGACTCCCATTTAACTAAAACTGAAGAAGGGTTTTTGGTAAACTATAAATTCAGCACCTCAGACATTTATGGCATATACAAATTCTGTGTGTTCTGCAGATGAGATAAATCTGAGTGCAAGGTTATGGAACAATCTACTAAGACAAGCTGTGAAAGCTTGAGATCTTGAGTGTTTCTGAGCAACACATCAAAAAATGCTGGAATTGGCAAGAGAATAATATGAATAATAAAATGGTCCTTCATGTCTCTAATCAGTATATACCGAGGCACATATATTTTAGGTCTTTGTTGAAAATTACTGGAATTCTACTGTTTCACAGTTACTTCTATATGGTGTGGCATTTGTGGTCTTTCTATCAGTCTGCACTGATTAACATCCACCATTGTCTCATTGTTCGATCACAGAAGTAAGGTACTTGTCTGGCATAACACAGAACTACAAGCACTTTTCCTCCAAATGCATAATTAGTGTTTTCAGGAACTTCATTGATGTTCAGCATAAATTTTGCCTGAAAGTTTAAATAGAAAAGGTGCTTTCCTATGAGACCTTATTACACTTTGACTTGTCTTGCTTTGCAGGGTTGGGGGGGAGCTATTTTGGTGTTATTTGTACCTACAGGGTGGTTAAGGAACTCTTGTCTCTCCCTGCTGATTCTGTGGCTGAAAGGCATAGTGTTAGCAGGTCAATTATGTAAAGAATCAACACAATTCTCCTCCATTTACTCCATTGGCAATAGAGGTCATCAACACCTTCTGAAGGAAACACGATGACACGAAAGAAAAGGAAGAGGAAGACAGGACTGATCCAAAACCCACTAAGACCAATGGGACTTTTTTCCAAACTATGTACATGATGTTGTAGCTGGACCTAAAAGCAAGGACTGCCTCTTTGCTTCTCTTTATGCTCTTGGAGTCACTTTACAAATTCCCATGGCAAGGAAGACCCCAAATAGGTCATGGCTAAAAAGAAGAAATCCGATTCACAGAGCTGTGGTTCTTGGTAGACCTTAGCTTGGTACTTCTAGGACCATTGTGTACTTAAAGGTATCCTGTTTCTCAAAGAAGAAATTACCTTGATTTCTTCAAAGAGTTCTTCGCCTTCAGTGTTTCTGACCGGCAACACGCCAACTTACAATCGATGACCTGGTAAATAATTGGGTTGTACATGGCTGCTGACTTTGCAAGCAGTGTCGGTATCACTGAGAACTGAATGGGAACCGAATCGGGCTGTCCAAAGGCTGACCAGACCGAGACCACAGCGTACGGGATCCAGGCAATGAGGAACCCTGCGCAGATCAACATTGCCACCTTGTGAGAGGAGAGAAGAGAGGAAGGGTTTATCCGCCACAGTCAGACGCTGGCAGCACAGCACAGAGCTGGGCAGAATGCAAGGGAACGTGCCACCCCATGGAAAAGAAAAGATTACAACTTGCTTCAGTTAAATTAACAATATGAAGCAAGTCTATCACACGTTTCTTTTCTCTTTATCTAGTGCCTGTTTTTCTTTCACCTAACACAGAGTAGTTAATGAGTCTGTCATCACAGAGCTCTAAAAATGCAATAAAGTCTGGCTAAATATGAGGAAATCAAATGAGGTCTCAGAAAACAGTAACAGTTGTACACTGGATTTAAAGTATTTAAGGAGGAGAGTCCTTGCAAAATACAGAATATTTTTTTTTTTAGTATCATATACAGGTAATAACACATCTGCAAATGTTTTTGAAAATCTTGGGAAAAAGATCTTTTGAAAATTGGGTGTTTAATTGAGAGTGTGAATGCTAGTAAAATGTCAAGTTTTCTTTCTTCTAACTCATACCACAGATTTGTACTTCATTAGAATATGTAGAGAGTATAAAAAGCAAATTTCCAGCAAATATTTCAGTTCTGATAAACACTTTCCTGGTAAATTACTAAAGGACTTTCTTTTAACGCAAGGAAATGTAGCCATAAGGAAGTTGAGTGTAAATATTGATTAAAAAGTGTTTGAGGTTAAAATTTGCAATTTATATACTTACCCAAACCAGCCTGTCTGCATTCAGTCACACTTGGTATTGCTTTAGATGACATTGTGCAATAATACAACCTGAAGAACATCTGCCATTATACTGCTGCCATGGCCAGGGTATCACTGCATCCACACTGGGAGCAGCACATGTGCACTCATTTGGAATAAGGCAATTAGCAGGATTAGGAAAAAAAAATCACCAGAAAACACAAGGATTTGGGGCTATTATATAACCTTTTCGTGTAGCCTTTTTCTTTGTCGGTGTCTGTCACTGAAGGAACAGAGCATGTGAGCCAAGGATCTCAAACACAGCCTGTTTGTTATAAACTGTGCTGTGGAGTCAAGTGGGTTATAAGGGAAACTCATTTTTCATACTTATATTTATCCCAGCATTATGTTCCCCACTGTAAATCCAGGACAGGAAGGACAATTACTAGTGTTTCAACTCAGATCACAATGAAGCTTTACATGATCCCTCCAATATGGCAAAAGTAAATCTGCAGCCTCAAATCAAAAGTTTCCATTGTTCTTCAAAGGAAATTTGATGAATAACCACAAGAAGAAGTACCATATTGAAAGACCCTTTTGAAAGGCAAGTATTGTACCAGCTGTACTGGCAGCACTGACCATACAGGTACCAGCTGAGATCCTCCAGTATGTTTAGACATAATGTCCTTTATTGCTCTATGTTATATAACTTTCAGTTCAACTCACAAAAGAATGTAATAAAATTTGATCAGCCAAAAAAAAAGTTGCTGCTTGTCTCTCTCCTGGCATGGCTTACAGAGGCTGCCAAATCTTTTTCCAGCTAGGGAATCTGGTTTTGTTCAATACAAGTCTTTATTTTGAGAGATTTGCTGGCACAATAACCAGTAACAAGGATCATGGATGTCATCATTGCCAAAGAGAAAATAGATTGAATAAGAAAGGGAAAACAGGATATGGTCTGAGATGCAAAATTAATCTGAGCACTTCAGTGCTTTTTTTTATCAGCAGCTCAGGGATGAACCTAAATGATAAATTATTTGCATGAAAACTATAGCAATGTCATGGTACTGATTTTGGTTTATATCTTCATTAACAAGAGGAACGTAAACTGTCTGAAAGCTTTATTTCCCTGCTATAAAATCTGCTCTTTATCTGATTTCTGTTATAATTTCTGTGCACCTCAAACTCCTTAAATTGGTCTTTACTGTTGTTTCTGAAAGGAAAAAAAGGATGCCTTATGGTGGGAAGCAGGGCCACAGGCAGATGATACGACCTGTAAGGTCACATGGGAAAGCTGAGGCAGAGCTTCGGAGTGAATCACGATCTCAGGAATTTGAGTGCCCTAATCACAGAATTATGTTTCCAATCCTGTTTTTCCCCAGTAACAAAGGAGAAAGCTGTAAGAACACATTCAGAGCATCACATTATTGCCTCTAAACCTGCTTCTATGACCCAGCAAAGCAAACTGAGGTAAATGTTCCTACCTACCTTGGTCAGCTTCATTTCGAGTATGTGGCTGTTCTGAATCCTGGTGTCGTAGTGAGCGACTTCTTTAGTGGACGATTTGACTTTCAGAATTATTTTGACATAGGAAAACACAATGACTGCAGTTGGGAACAGGAGGCAGAAGAAAAGAATACTCAGAACAAAAGCCTGTCCAGCCACTGAAGCCTGTGCCAGCCACCAGTCCAGAGTGCAGGAGGTTCCAAAGGGCTCGGGGGCATAGTTCCCCACCCCAGCAAAAGGCACAGTAGCCCAGAACGTAGCATAGGCCCAGATTATTGCCAGACAGATAAATGCGTGATGTCTCTTAAGCCAGGTACCTGCAAGATAATTCAAGAGTTACAAACTCGTGTCCAGATGTATTTGGCAAAATTGAACACTGCTTGTCACACGCAAGTGTGCAAGGTTAGGCTGGATGCAACTTTGAGCAATCTGGGCTAGTGGAAGCTTGGCAGAACTAGGTGGTCTTGAAGGTCCCTTCCAACCAAAACTAGTATGTGGTTATATGATTCTATTAAGTATGAGTTTGCTCCACTGTTTGACAACAACTCTGTAGTGTTCATCACGACTCTTTCCAGGTATCCATAGAGACCCTGAGTCCCTTCAGCTCCCACTGTGCCTCATGAAGACACATTCCACCTGTGGGTTCCACCTGACTTTATTTCATATCATTGCTTTAAGTTATGATGATTTGTAATTGAGAAGAGTCCAAACTAAAGCAGTCCAAACAAACAGCTCAGCAACAGTTGGGGGAATCTTGCATAGTAATTCTGGAAATTGCTTTGTGGCCTCTAACAGTGTATTCATAGTGTGTGGTCAGGTGAGACAGATGTTGAACCCACATGAAGGACTAAATCTAATTCAGCTTTTCATTACCCATTATGAAGGATCACCCGACAGAAGATCATTTCTCTTTCAGGATGCTTCTCAACATAAATTATTAACCCAAGTGACTGAAAAATAAGGTTTTCAAGTGGGAATAAGATATTCAAGATTTATTTTTACCTTGTCATTCTTTTCCAGAACAGTAAATCACCATGGTCCTTCTGTCAGAAATATCCATTACAAGTGATTTTGTGTATCCTTGCCCATTTTTTAAATTAATGCTAATTTTATAAAACACATGCCTGGAGCTGAGGAGTAGAATATTGTCTTTCTGCTCATCTTGTATACAGCTGTAATTTATCTAAAAATGCTTCAGTTTACAGGCTTTCCATAATCACTTATGTTCAGCTGGTTGGATTGGGCTAGGACTAACCAGCTAAAATCTGTAGTGTATTCAGAAACTCAAAATATGGTGTAATGCTCCTTCCAGTTTGGAAGCTCCAACTTGTTGGCAGACCCTGATTCACAGGGGAGTTTTCACTCATTTCACACTAACATTGAGGAACTATCTTCAGAGTTTCAGAACTACTTAGAACAAACCCAAAGCAAAGAAACATCTGTAATTTGAACGTGACCAGTGTCCCCTCTCAGCTGATTTTATGTTTGCAGGTCACTGGAAGGAAAATTAACAATTCCTGATGAATCATGTGTTCATGTATACTGGTTGGGAGACAGAAGGGTGGCTTGTTGTTTTCAGGGGTGGAAAAACAAAGCAACAATAGCTTGAACATTAAAAGAGTAACATTATTTTCACAGTTGTTGTCAAATCATAGCAACCTAGTACCAAAAAAAGGTGTAGGTACAAAATCAGGCATGTACATATACATGTATCAGACATGTAGGCATTATACACATAATGTCTAATTTAACCACCTAGACTGAGCATGACAAATGTATTTATTACTCTCCATCACTTAGTATGGGCAACCCTGATGAGAGCCCTTGAGAATAAAGGTTTTGAAGTGTTCTGTCCCCCATGAACTAAGATATCGTGCTAAATACTAGAGGTGGTGGCTTGAACGCAGCCAGGCATGAAACAGTCACTTCAGCTCACCAATCTGTGAAAAATTGACCCTGATTTGGGTTGCCACTGAATTATTTTGATAAGACTTCTACAGAAAGACCTGAAATCCTGCTTAGTGTGAATGGTGCACTCCCATTAAAGGAAAAAGTATGGACCTGCAAGTATCTATGGTCATGCCAGGATCTGTGATAGCAAATCTTAGATCAGCACCACAGCTTTTAACTGCTTGGATAGACTGGCTTACTTACACTTCCTAGCTGTAAAATTCCTTATAACTTAATGTTACATGATTGAAATTATAAGTCACTATAAAGAAATCTGTTGTGTGTCCCCCAAGTCACATGGGCAAGATGTTTCTTTTATGTAAAGTCATCTTGAGTATTCCCTGTATTTTGATGGGAATTTAGTCCTTTCTAAAGCAAGAACATCTTTTGTAAACTGTGACAATATCTTTAAAGTGGAAAGAATGGAGCACATAATACATCATACACAAGAGATAGAAGATATTGATGGATATGGTGGTAACAGCTTTAATTGTTAATTTCATTTCATCCTCTCAGGTTCCATCTCCATATTAGAGAGATAATATCACAGTATGACTTATTGCCCATTCAAATCTCTTAGACTCTTTAAATAGCTTGCCACATATCTTAGAGGAATTTAGGCATCTAATAGAGAATATTTCTATGTGTTGCTCCAAAAGACTTGCATCTGTTAATGTTAATAGGCCTCCATAGACACCAAGTGAATTATCTGTGAGGAATTACAAACACTCATGGCTTAAGCAGGCAGCAGAAGGACAGCAGTTGAAGGTGTTATGACCAGCAAAACAAATTTAGCTGGGATTACTTGGCTCATGAAAACGTGTTTCTCTTATCAATGTATTCCCCTCTATATTTAACAAAAGCATTCTGATGATCTCAGGGATATTTCAGTGTAGTGAACTATAACAATATGGTTTCTCTACGGTCATAGATAATGTGGCTATCTCTGTATATAGATACATAATTGTCTTACCATAGGACAAGTGGCAGATTTTGAGGTACCTGTCCAGACTGACAGCTGTCATGGTAATGAGGCTCCCACAGCCAAAGAAGAAACCAGCCCATCCATACCAGCGGCAGCCTATCCATCCAAACATCCAGCGGTGAGAAAAGAAGGAAATTATACTGAAGGGTTTGCCTACAACTTCAAAAAAGCAGAAGAGAGTATCAGTCAACTGATAAAATCCACCATGGATAAACCACCCTTTTTCAGAAAGGCAAAACTCTCCTTTGCACAGAACTAATATGAACTTGGAGAGAGGGTTTCAGACACTGTAGATGTGATGACTCAAAGCTGAAGGAGGGCAAATTTGGATGAGATACTAGGAAGAAAATCTACTGTGATGCTGGTGATGCACTGGCATGGGTTACCCAGGTGCTCCATCCCTGAAGTGTTCAAGTCCAGGCTGGATTAAGCTTTGGAGCAATGTAGCCTAATGAAGGTGTTACTGCCCACGTTGTGGGGGTTGGAACGAGATTATCTTTAAGGTCCCTTCCAACCCCAAGCATTCCATGACTCTATGACTTGTGTGCCCTCCATCCACAGGACTAAGCCGAAGACAGTTGAAGCTCCATCCCATAGCACCAAAGCTGCGGTAGGACGAGCCAAGCCTGCAGAATGGCTGCAAAGAGGTGCTTTACTATAGACCACAGGAACTAGAAATGTACCAGTATACTGATACTGAACATGGGCATGCTCTTCCCATTATGAAAACTTCAGAGTAAGTGTTAAGTCCACATGCAAAGACATGTCAATACAATGTAGTAATACAATGTCAGTATTTGAACAGTACAGGTGATGGGCAAGTCAGTGCTCAAAACTGGCACAGATCTAGTCTATGTCCTTATTGACTGTCAATTGAGTGTCTCAAAGCACAAGATAAAGAAACTTGCCCTGAAAAAGGTCTTTTTCAAACCTGTCAAGGTGCAACACTAGGATACATAGTGAAGTAAAGTGCTACATGAGAAGGAATGATGCTGCAATGATGGAGCTGAAGAAGTGGTTTCAGCTTCTGTCCATGTTACACATCTCTTTGGAGCCTCTCAATAAGCCACATGGCCATAGATAACAAAATCTAAGCTTCTCACAAAAGCTAGGAACTATATAATATATAATATTTCTGAGGCTCTGTCACAATAGCACTTTAGCTCATCCCTCCATTTGTAACGGTGAGTGATGCTTTGTGGAAGAAGTGCAGTTGGGTCAAATGATGTTTCGTTCTCACCTTCAATGAGATTTACATTATTCATATTCTTTGTAAGTATTTTAAAAATGAGAAGGTTTGGAAATCATCATTTTCTAGTTGGAAATCACCACTACCTCCTGATTATTCGTACTTTTATTTTTTGGTTGCAAACTGGACAAAGAAAAAACCAATGTTAACAGAACAGAAAACTCAAACATTTATAATCTAGGAACATTAGCATGTTTTCCAAATCTTTCATTTCTACTTACCAGCCTGACCTGAAATGCTCCCAGGCCTGGACAGTTCAATTGCAACATTCAAACAACATTAAATATTGAACTCCACGTTCCTGTGACTGTATTCATTCCTACACAAGAGCAGCCAGAGCGCCTCAAGGATTTGAAAACAGCTGCCCTGGGCTTGTTTCCCTGGCTGAACCGCAGTGTCTGCAATGCCATAGCAGCTCAGTGAATTGCTTATAAAGAGGGCAAAAATAGTCCTGCAAACTGTCATTCCCATAAGGTGACTTATTCACAGGAGTAAAGATAAAAGTCTCTATTTTGTTGAAGTGATCTGTAGGAAGATATTTTGGGTTTTTCCAAAAAAATATTCCATTTTGCATCAAATGGACTCAAAACTAAGCATTCAGTTTTCATTATCAGCAGAAAATCAAACCATTTCTACCAAAATCAAATCTTGCATAAAATGGCCTTTGCTCCATCTTCTATGTCAGAAGAATCATGACTGAAAACCCATCAAAAACAGATTTATTTTTAAATAAGGTATTTTGGAATTATTTTCCTTTGGCCCAAGCCTGTAAGAAAAGATCTGCCTGAGCCTGAAGGGTGTGCTTGGGTCAATGTATGATGTGCTTTTCTCCAAGCAGAATAAATGCACTTTCAATGTTTCAAGCAAAAGCAGATCTCAGTGATTAAAGTTTCAAGAAAATCATTAAATATGGCAAAGTCTAGGATATATACTAACAGTCAGAAACTTTATTGATGTAAATGATTACCAGCTTTAAAGGCCAACATATTTGTTTGCATGAAAACAAATTTCTCTTCAGCAGTAGGACTTGGAGCAGCTCAGAGCGTGGTGCCAGTGCAAAATGAGCCTGATGCAGCTTTGAACAAGAGGCTGGTGCCACCCTGTGGAAATCTGCAGGAAGCAGGACCGTGGCAGAACTCATTTCTTGAACAAGGTGCCAAGTGTGTGAAAAATGAATATTTTAGGGGGAAAAAATATCATCTTCAATTGGTCCAGCAGACTGAACATATGACACTTCTCAAGTGAACAGTTGCCATTAGCAAAAATGAAGCTAAAAGGAAGAAAAAACCTGCATAGCTGTGCCAATCACAATTATTTCTAAGTCCAAAGCTTAAACCCACAGATAGATTGAGATTCTCCACCAAAGAAAGGAAGATGACCAAGCGATATTTTGGTGACAGACCTTAACAGAGAAAATATCAACTCTCATGTCAAGAAGGCTTCCAAAAAATCTGTAATTTGCATGGTTAGGACATACAGTTTATATGGTAAGGACATACCTATTAAAACTCACAGAATGGCTTGGGTTGGAAGTGATGCTAAAGCTTATCTAGTTTCAACCCCTCTGTCATGGACAGGGATATCTCCCACTAGACCAGGTTGTTCAGAGCCCCATCCAACCTGGATTTGGACACTTCAAGGATAGGGCATCCACAGCTGCTCTGGGCAACATTCAAAATACATAGCCAGGGAAATTCCTCTGAAGCACTCCCTCTCATTGGAGTGACTATCAGAAGAGTCAAACATGAGCCTTACAACACAAGACAGACTCTTAAGGCACAAAGAAAAAGGGGAGTATCACAGAAGAGAAAAAAAAAAGGTCTGTTTCTCTTTCCTTAACTTCTGAGTTTTGCGAGATGGAAACAGCATCTCCATGGCAGAAATGCCAAAGAAATAATTGGGATTTATCTGTGTGGTAGCAGCAATATTTATACAATATTTATACATAATGTCTTTACTGAATTTGTATTTCCTTCAGAGATCCATGTTTACTGATCAAAACCCCTGGAATGTGCAGGGGTGAGCAGCTCCTTGGCCTTGTGCTGTGAGAGCACCACAAGCACCAGTCTGGGGAAACTGGGAACCATCATTTTATACTGTTCAGTGCTGGTTTGGGCATTTGGTGAGGGCAAAGGCATTTGGCAGAGACAGGGGCAGGAAAAGGGTGCACTGGAGCTGAAGGCAGGGCTCCCAGTGTATACAATACATAGGGGACAGATGACTTTGGGAGCATGGGAATATATTGCTATTTATTTTGCACTGGGGAGATCCCATGGTCAGCTGGATCTTTATACCCATTGGATTGTCTGCCATCCAAAATACCCTTTTCTAAAGGACATTCAACCATCTCCCTGTGCTTGCATGTAGCCATGAGCAGCTGAGTGAGAGACTAATGTTAAGAGCCAAACCAAAAATCTCCAAAGGCTCTTGACTCTGCAACACCATATAAACATTTCCAAAGCTCTCTCCTCCCATGCCAGGACATCCAGACCGTGGGGCTGAAATAAAAATCCTCCCTGTAGGCTGCTGTTGCTCTTACTCTACAGATTGACACAAATGTTTATTTTTCTGATCCAGGGATAAAGGAGAGTGGTCACTAGAGAGAAATCTATTAGCTTTGGTAGGCTGATGGCCACTGGCATTTTCCAATCATTTGGCAAAATGCATTCTTGAGATCCCTTGTATTGCACCCTAAAGCAAGAAAATATAATTTTCTGCACCCGTAACACCAAGCTATTTTGTGATTGATGTGCCAGGAGCACAAGGGAACTGTCTTTGGAGACCTGCCCAGTGCTGGTATCAGGTGTTTCACCTGATTGATAAAATCAACCCTATTTTTGACTCTGTACTGTTCATTTCTTCCCATCAAGTTGTTCAAGAATGTTGTTTTCCATCCTTCCCTTTTATTTATATGCAAATAAGAGATCAGAAATATCAGTGGCAAAAGGCATTTGGGGCTCCCATGACTTTCAGAGGAATGGCTAGTACTGCTGCCAGAAAGAATAGTGGGATAGTAAAAAATGAGTGAAAACAAAGACATGAAATTACCTGAAATGCCCAGATCACACACTGCTAAATTAACAGTCATTATCTCAGCAGGTCTCAACTTCTTTTTTCGCTTTGAGGACATAAAAATAACATACCCATTTCCCAGAGTTGAAAGGATCCCTGTAATAATGAAAAACAAAGTAACAGTCAAATCAGAAGCTTCCTCAAAAACAGCAATATCCCATTTTCCTTGTGAAATTCCCTGATATTTTCAGGCTGAACCAGTGACCCTCAGGCTGGACATTTTACTCTGAAACATGGTCATCTCATTGCCATTATGCAGCTCATAGAGACACAGAGTGCAGACACCTCCCTGCCACAGCAAATGTTATTTTCCCCTCTGCAGCAGAGCATTGCCTTCACCACCTGAGCCTGCACAAATATTGACTGACTGCTCACAACAGAAATCCCATAATTCACCTGTTGCCATCAACGCCATTTTTTCTTGTAAACATTTAAACAGCCACAAAAATGATATTCAGCTGCCTGCAAGCGCAAGAACCCCCACCTGACCGGCCTTAATTTTATTAAATACTGTAACCAGAAGTTGAGGGATACATTTCTAATATAATGTAAATTAATATATTAGTATAAAATCTTAAAATTTCACAATAAAATTTATTTCTATCGTAAGAAAATAATAAAATAAATCTGATTAATCTGATTTTAACTTCCAGGTGGAATTCAGTGCATGAGCAGGGATCCTTTTCTTCTTAGCTGACATATTTTTTTTCCATACCACCACCCAAGGACCCGCAGGGAACCACACTGCAAGTGGCTAATCAGCCAAGCAATTAATCATCCTGGCACCAAAAAATTGTAGGATTTCCAGTTCCCTTAAAGAAAAATGTTTCTTCACTAACTCATGTTAGAAAGAGTTTAAGCTCAGAGTAGGGTTTTGTTATGGAAACACAACAAGACACAGAGGAAGCAAGTCACACCCAAAGGTGGAAGAGCCAAAGGGACCTTTGCCCAAAGAGCTTCACACCAGAGCAGAGGAGACAAGTAAAAAGGAGGGATACACAGAATAAAAGAGAGAAGAACAGAGTGGAAGAAACCCCAACCTCCTGCCCCACCACTATCTTACTAAAGGGACCTACAATGTGAGGGAGACTTTGAACAAAATTTCAGCCTGGGAAAGGGGGAGGACAGTTGTTTGGTGTTTTCCTTAAGTATTTTGTGTTTTTCATCTTTGTTTCTCCCTCTATAAACCATAATTAAATGCTAAGTTGTGGGAGCTGGAAGTTTGGGAGTTGGAACTAGCTGAACTTTAAAGACCCTTCCAACCTAGAACATTCTATAATTCCATGATTCTAAATTAAGTTGCCCTCAATGAGCCTGTTTGCCACTGCAGTACCTGGGGATGGGTCTCCCTGTCTTTACCTCCACCCTGGCTTCATCTCCACTGTTTCTTCTCTGCCCATTTCAACCCCATCCCATTATGAGGGTCATCCTGAGTGCTTGGCTACCAGCTGAGGCCAACTCATCACATTAACACAAAACAGTCATAAATAACCCAACTTTCCACCGTTGATGAGGCAGCAAAGTCACCTTTTGTGATGCCATCTTACACACAGCTCTGCTGGGGCAAACTCAGCCATGTCCCACATTTCCAAGAGACCCCAGAAGCTGCTCAGCCTCCCAGCAATGCTGCCCTCTCTAAATACTGGACCTCTGAACACCACATAATTTTCATCAGAATCTTTTGTCAGGCCAGACCTCAGGAACGGAAGCTCAGTAGTTAAATGGGTATTTAATTATTTAGTAATTAACTTGGTAAATCAGTAATTAATAGCCCAGTATTTAAATGGGCGTTTAATTATTTACTCTGGCCCATCAAGGGTGCCACATCCTCACAAAATTAAGAAAACCAATCTGGGAACATCCATGAGGCAGAGAGAAAGATGGTTCCCAGAGACTAAACTCAGAGTATTTGCCAAGACCTATGAGTAACCATGAGACAAAATGAAACACAAGAGAAAAATACTTTGATTTTGAATTTTTGGGTATTAAATGCAACACTCATTGGACACTTTTCTAGTTTTCATATCGACTGTATTGCTTTCTATATTACTTTTAAAAACATACAGGACAGGAGCTGGCTTACTATTGATCTCAGGTTTTTGCAGTAAATTTCATTTACCCTTGGTGAATTGAATTTAAAGAACAAGCTATTCTTGTGGATCTGCAAATTTAATCTGAATTGTAAGCAGATTGAGGTATTCATATGAATTATTTTCTTCCTCATTGCTAAGTCAATGAATCACAACATTGCAAGGATTTTTTATACATTTTAATCCGTTTCTGTCTTAGTGTCATTTATCTCTCTGGTAATATTTAGGATAACTAGAGCATCAGCATCCAATTTGAAACACCTTTTAAAGCACTTGACTTTTTCCTGAATCTTTTTCATCTCAGAGTCAACAGAGTTCCCATCAGCCAAGCCTCTAAAGCAACTGCTTACTATTAATACTAGTGTTCCAGAGAGCCCCAGCCCACTGACCTCCTAATCCTAAACACTGGAAGGGGTCCAGTGACACCTTACATTGTCTTTTGTCTATTTTTGCATCTGAAAATTGCTTATCTGAATTCTCTTTTAACTCCTCAGCGATCAAAACTTTATAATCTCCTTAGATGAGCCATCTAATGCTCCATTTTCCTTCCTATAAAATGATTTTCCTAGTCCTTGCTGGTGCAATATCCAGTCCTGGTAGGTTGGAAACAGGGGGAAAAGACACTTCAGATAAAAAATAAAGGGTCTTTTCCAGGAGGAAACAGTTCAGGGCATGACTATTAGACATAAGCAAACAAAGAGCCAAGGATGGGATAACTAAAAAAGTGACACCTGCAGAGAAAGAGCCAGGCTGAGACACACAACCTGCAGGGAGAGAGGAAAGAGTTTAAAAGCAGTAAACTGAAGAAATAAACTTCCATTTCTCCAGCCTAACAGCAGTGATAAACAAACAGAGAAAATACTAAAAAAAAAAACAAAAACAAAAACAAAAAAGCAAAACATAAAGTAATAATAATAATAAAAAATACAGTTCAGGATTCTGTTTTTCAATTAAGCTGTTTCATAACATGCTGAGGAAGCATGCAGCAACACTTTGCCAATCAATAGTTACTTGCCACAGGGTTTCAAAGGAGCTGGCAGCCAGCGGTCCCTGCTCCGTGCTTTGTCACTCTGCCTGGCCATGTAGCAAATCAATCAAGTCAGTGATGAAAAAGCTGGTGGGGGAAGTGACAAAGTAAAAAGAACTGGATTCTTAAAACCACGTGCATAGTGTGATTCTTTTTT
>VXAU01002935.1:169906-204483 GCA_013399695.1 Formicarius rufipectus | reverse complement strand
TTTTTTTGTAGGCAAAAAATCCTACATGAGAAAATAAACTAGGGAGGACAAAAGATCAGGTGCTCCCAGCGAATTTACCCCAGATTGGTCAAGACCTCTGATTTTATTCAAGAAACATTAAAAAAAAAAAAGTATTTTTACTATTTCAAACTGCAGTGCTTCACCTGTAGAACCCTAAAAGCTCTGCCGAGTCACCTTGTAACATCCCAGCCTTCTTCAGCCACCGTGCAGCTTCTTCCCCTTTAGAAAAGGAATTTTAAACTTATTTGCACCTCAAGTGCAAAAAGATGCACAATTGCAGTCCTGGTTTCCCACCTCCCAGCTTCCCTCTCCTTGCTATCAGGTTGTCCACACAAGCCATCCTTAAAAGGGGCCACAGTTCCTTGGAAGGGATCTGCAAAGGAGTAGTGAATGCAGCCACTGAACTGAACTGAAGGTGGCAGGTTCCACCTGAACCACAAGTTATAATAAAAAACCACAGACATAGAATCAGAGAATCATTAAGGTTGGAAAAGACCTCCAAGATCATCAAGTCCAACCTTTGACAGAATCCCACTAAATTATATCACAAAGTGATATGTCAACAGGTTTTCTGAACACTTCCAGGGATGGTGATTCCACCACTCCCCTGGGCAGCCTGTCCCAATGTTGAACCACTTTTTCAGTGAAGAAATTTTTCCTAATATCCAATCTAAACATCCTCTGGTGCAATTTGAGTCCATTTTCTCTTGTCCTGTCACTTGTTACTTGGGAGAAGAGACCAACCACTACCTGGCTACAATATCCTCTCAGGGAGTTGCAGAGAGTGATAAGGTCTCCCCTGAGACTTTTTTCTCCATATCCTCACTGGATATGGGACTGAATGCTCCAGCTCAGTTTTCCACCCTCTGCAGATTACACACACAGTTTATAAAGTAAATCTGCAATACTGCAAAACTATCCCAAGGCACAACCATGCAAAAGACCTATTAGAAGACTGGCTGTTTTGGATACCTGGGAGTAGTGATTACCTGTAAAGCTGCCAATTAAAGCAAATTTGCACCCTTAGCAAACTTGCTGTGTGGAATTTGATGTCACTGAATAACTCCACAGAGGTAAGCTTCCTTCTCAGACCAAAAACTTTGCAGAGCAATGCTTCATGTCCCAACAGAAATGTGGGTGCTTTGAATTGCCAGAAATCAACTCAGTGGAAAAGAAAATTTGAGTTATTCGGGGTTTTATTTTTGGTGGTTTTTTTGTGTTTTTTTTTTTTTTTCAGTAAGTAAAAAAAGTTGCTCAGAGATTTACCTGGGGACAACGAAGATGAAAATCCTTATAAGTTCTCATTTCTGTGCAAGCCCAAGATATTATTAAAATGTTGCTATCCACCTAAATGTGAGTGGGTATGAAATTATGGATCTGCACAGCAGCAGGAGCTAATGATGGCATCCCCAAGGCACTACACTAAATCAGCCTCATGTGTTACAACTCACCTGAGAGAAATAAATCCAAGTAAAGCCTTTTTTTTTTTTTTTTTTTAAAGAAAAATGTGTTTAAAAGCTACTTACTTTACCTCATCTATTCACAAATGCAGAACACTTGGAATTGGTCTTCCCACAGTTCTCTTTAATTTCCTCTTAGTGGTTTAGCCATAAGGTGCAATTGTGCTTTACGGGTAAAAAACACCACACTCTCCATCACACAAACCCCTATAAAATGGGGAAAAGGAGGCAGGAGTGGAAGGTTCTGCACTTTTCTTGGCTTGTGGCCAATTAATATGCACTGATGTACGATACAAAATGCCTAAAACATTGCTGAGCTGGTCTAGAAATTACGAACCCAGTTGCTGAAATGGTTGAGGCCACATCAAGCCAGCAGCTGGGCTATGGGTGCTTAAAAACAGTGCAATGATTGCTAAAATGAATCAAAAATGTCTGTGCAGGATACCAGTGGTGTCTTATTCTACAGATTCAACTCCAAGCAAGATGCAAATTCAGTGTTTACATGCATATGTGAAGACCATAATTGTCTCTAATGAAGCTGCTACTGGAGTGTGTAATGCCCATAAGGGTAAAGTAACTAACCAAGTAAAATGCAATGCAAAGCAAACACATGAGGAAAAACCAAGTTAAACTCAAAGCTAAATGTGTTATGAAGAGATACACACGTTTACAGCAGAGCTGTGGCTTTAATTTCCTTGGCTTGAGCCACTGGATGCAATGAGTCCACCACAGGGTTGTCTGATGCCCAGTCCACAACATCAGGAAGATGGAAATCCTACTGGTAAGTCCAACATCAAAATGACTATCAGACCATTCTGAATTACAATTTCAGTCTCCTCACACTGCTCATGGAAGTCGGTGACTTTATGGTTGGTTGTTGGCTTTTCAGTGGAAATTTTTGATTCCTGTTCCGTGCCTTAATTTGGTTATATCTGTGTTTTTCAAGATATTTCACACCAGAGAGGGGTATTTTTTTTGGAAGAGGATAAATCGACACTAAATACAGTGACTATAACAAGGCAACAGAGTTTATATTGGAAGGATTCATTGCAGCCACTCAGACATATTTCCTGGGATTAAAGCTAAATTTGCTTAACCAAGTGAATAAAAACCCAAAATGGAGGTTGTTTTGGACGTTTCAGGGAATACATCTGCCTGCAGAGCAGCAGAAAAAAATATATATGCGAAAAGTGAGGTACAATGCATGAACACGAGGAGCAGCGCTGAGACACAGCTTCATCTGCCACCTCTGCTGCACTGAATTGTTTTTTCAATAAAGACATGAGCAGGAGAGAAATGATAAATTGGCAGAAGATGTAAGAAGAAATGGTAAGAATAACTTTGATACCTTTAATACAGAAAAGATTAGGTTACTTAGTCAGAGGAAATGCAGTAACAGAGAGTAAGAGGGAGAGATGTAAAGTAGTGAATGAGAAACACAAATGTAGGACTGACTGACAGATCTTTGTATTTTGTGCAGAAATAGTTGAATAAGAGAATGAATCAAAACTGAAATAAATGTCAAGGAATCATTGTACACTCTGTCTTCAGCCTGGTGTTCAGCTGTTTGACACCTGGAGCCAAGTTTGGTGTCATATAGTTTTAAGTCCTTAGCTCAGTTTTAGGATAAAATCACTGCTGAGCTGTGAGAAACTGCACAAACTAAAGCCACAAAACATAAAGAAACCTAAATATATAAAAAAGAATATAGAATAGAATAGAATAGAATAGAATAGAATAGAATAGAATAGAATAGAATAGAATAGAATAGAATAGAATAGAATAGAATAGAATAGAATAGAATAGAATAGAATAGAATAGAATAGAATAGAATATTCTGAGTTGGAAAGTACCCACATGGATCATCAAGGTTCACCTCCTGGCACTGAACAGGACAACCCCAACAGTCAGATGTGCCTGAGAGCATTGTCCAAACATTTCTTGAACTCTGCCAGGATTAGTGCCATGACTACTTCCCTTGAGAGCCTGTTCCAGTGCCCAACCACCCTCTGGATGAAACACCTTTTCCTAATATCCAACCTCAACCTCCCGACACAGGTTCATGCCATTCCCTCAGCTGTTGAGACAAGTATTGACACAACAAGACATTACTCTGCCCTCTTCCATAAAGCAAAGAAGGTAAATTATCCAGAAGAAGGATCAGCTTATCCCTAGAAGCAATGGAGCCCAGCATTTTTCCTGCTGAATGATGACTCCTTGGCATAGGAATACTTAAGGAAGAAATCAGACCCTGCTATCAAATGTGAGCACTAACCAACAGATAATTATATTTATTCTGCTTGCAAAGTCACTTTGAACACTGTAAAAGACTGTAACACAAAATGATGGGGAGGGTGCTAGGCAGAAAATATTGTTCAATATAATGTGTTAAAGAGGACAGATGATGCCAGGAGCTGAGTAAAGTTCAAATGAGCACAGCTCAGGATGTTCTCTGCTGCATAGGCACATGAGAGAGGCTTTGAGAACAGGTCATAACACACACATGGCAGAGTGGGGAAAACCCAGTTCTGCTCAGAGACAATTAAAATGCAAGGCAGTAACCTATCAGTAGGAAAAAAAAAAAATTCACTTTTTGCTGGAAGGTCCACTGCTGGTCAGTTTTGGCTACCTGGAGAAACACTGTCTGTTGGCACTTGATGTTGACACCATATTTCTAACACATTTTATCCTCTCCCTCCCAGATTTTTCTTTATAGTATGAAGAAATATGTAATTACACATCTAATGCACAGCAGTTTCTGCCTCCTTTGTGAGAGCTGCAAACAGGCAGTCATATTTCAAAGACCAATTATAAAATCATTACCAATTACTGTCAAATAAAAGCCAGCTATGATGTCAGCTTCTCTAGAAAGCTTGGATGCAAAGGGATCTTCCCTCTGGAGATAATGTGGGACGTATTCTTCCTGGGAGGAAGTGTTGTGATCGGATGCCATCCCACTCATGTCCAGTTAAGTGCCTGAAAAAGAAAAGAACAGAGTTTGCAGTAGATCTCATCTGCTGTTGGAAAATGCAATGGTATTTTTGTTCATACATAAGATGCATCTTCCCACCTTCATTTCTGCTCTGCCACTTTTCAGGGCATTTAAAGATCCAACTCAAAACTGCATAAAGCATTCTGCCATGATTTATTTCATTACTATATCCAAGAACTTCATTACTCACATGATACCACAGTATAAATAAGACATTAAGCTATCAGAGAATGTCCAAAGGAGGGCCATGAGGATGGTGTAGGGTCTGAAGGGGAAGCTGTAGGAGGAGTGGCTGAGGTCACTTGGTGTGTTCAGCTGAAGAAGGAGAGACTGAGGGGAGAGACCTCAGTGCAGCTGTAACTTCCTTGTGAGAGGCAGAAGAGGGTCAGGCACTGATCTCTTCTCTGTGGTGAGCATTGACAACATGCAAGGAAATGTCCTGTAGTTGTTTGTCAGAGGATTTTTAAGTTGGATAACAGAGATTCACTCAGAGGGTGGTTGGGAACTGGAACAGGCTCCCAAGAGAAGTGGTCACAGCACCAACCCTGACAGAGTTCAATAAGAGTTTGGACAATGCTCTCAGGCACATGGTATGACTCTTGGGGGGGTCCTGCAAAGGGCTGGGAGCTGCACTCAATGATCCTGATGGGTGGCCTCTAACTCAGCATGTTCTGTCATTGTGTGAGGCTGTGCCAGTCCTCACAGTAACCCATCTGAGCAGTATCCAGGTACTGTACTGTGGCTTTCAAGCCAGGCCTTTGGAAGTGCCTTCCCTGAACATCTTAAGGATCATCATGTTTCCAGCTTGGTCTAAGAGTGACCCAAGACTGAGAATACAGAAAAAATAAAGAAGGTAATTGTTTGTGTCTGATTATCTTCACTGCTCCGTGTGTTTAATGTATACTGCACTTCATGTCTTTATCTAGACACACAGTTCTCTTCATGCCAAGAAACTGGGAATTATCAGTCAGAGAGTCCCAGTAATTTCTTCATATCCTGAGAGGCACTATGTCTACAGACTGCAACTCTAGAAATCTTACAGATAAGTGAAAAATTACATCTATAAATTCTCCCTGGGGCTATTTAGGTGTTGGGTCCCAATGCAAATCACTTTTCCTGGCTATGGTTATAAAGAGCAATGGTTGCTGCAGTTATGAAGAACCAGCAAAAGTATTAAATAATAGGCTCATCTAGGAAGGCTTGCTGAGTTTTCTTTTCATTTCCATTTGTGTGGAAATGGATTATTGATGTCAAATATGGTAATATGAATTAAGTGAACCCTGATATGGGAAAACCAGAATCTGGCAGACATCCATTAAAGTTACCCCTCCAGGACAGCTGAAAAAGCAAAGTGAGGAACCCTTCCATAAGGCCAAAACCTTTCTGCCTTATTTGAAACCATCCAGCCAGCAGCTTTCTAGGGCATTCAGACCCCCTAGTTCTTCTTGCCAGTGCTTGATGAGGCAGCAGTGGCAGTCAAGAACCCGGCACTTGACTCTCAGGGCTTCCATACCTTTTGCTATACGACCTGGGACAAGCTGTGAAGCTCCAAATTGTGTCCCTCAAAAGTCCAAACTTGAAAGGAGATTCAGTGAGAAGAAAAAATACTTCATGATTTTACCCTTTTGCTATCTCTTCTGCATCTTGAAGACAATCTTCTCAATAACAGACCTGTATGGACAAGTCCATCTATGTACACTTAAATCACTCACAACCCTCTCCCTGATGTCCTTCTAGCTTTGAAGTAAGAAAAACAAACAAAAATCATAAAAAAGGAGGAAAAAAAAAAACCACAAACAAACAAACAAAAAAAAAAAAAACCACACCCCAAAACTATTTATTTAAAGGAACTGAATCATGAAGACACACAGCTACTCCGGACATGGGAGAAACCAAAAGGTCATCAAGGCATATGACTCCAAGTAGCACTAACTGTTTGGAGTTCAGAAGCTTCATTGTATTTCTTTTTTTTTTTTTTTTCATAATAAAAGAAAAAATAAGCAACAGCTGATTAATTTTAAAAAAAAATTCACTTCTCCAGATGGCAAAGCAATCATTTAGGTTTGAATAAGGTACCATAATACAGCAGCCCGGACATAGTCTGAAAAGATCATCGTGTACAAAACAACAGACTTAACCATGAATCTGGGAAACAAAATAATCAGAATGATCATCCTCTCCATCCTGTCACAGCCACAGGTCTTGATCCAGATTCCACTTGGCCCTAGGAATCTGATGCTTTTCTATCCTGCAGTTTACACAACCCTACAACTCTGCCTTGGCTGCAGCATTTGAACCACGTGGGTGTCTGAAGTGAAGCAAATTGAAAAGCACATCGGAGACCTGTCAGCACCATTTGGGTTTGATACAAACATCAGAGTGTTTAAGGGCATGTTCCTCTTTAGAGCCACACTAGAATCTCCCACTGCAGTCATTATCAGGTGGCTGACAAGGACAATATTGCTCGACTTACAAGCAAGGAAAAAAAAAAAACAAGTAGGTTTAAAGAGGAAATGTCAACCTCTGTAAAGTCCTGCCATTGGGATTTTTAATTTCCATTAAAGAAAAGGTGCAGGTTTCCCAAGCAAATCACAGTCCTGGGACAGGAGGGAGCCCTCTTTGAGCACATGCAAGATTTTGCTGCCTTGCTCAATCAAAGTCTTTTGCCTGCTTGCAAATGTTAATGTTGTGACAGATTAGTCCTTTCTGGTTGTTGAAAAAGAATCACTTTATTGTGGTTTTAAGCAGAGACAGCACATTATTTCTTTAAAGTTTTCAACAAAAACAGAAGGAAATTAATGCCTAACTTCCACAAAGATATACAAACTCTCCTCATTCACACACTGTGAATTAAAAATAAGTTTCCGATATAAGAAGGTAAAAACCAACTCTATTTGATTTACACAAAAAGTGTTACAGTGACATATAATGTGGGGGACTAATACCTGATTATGGCTTTAAAAGAAGTTCAGTCAGGAATTAACTGTGCTCCCCCAAATGAAGCTCTATGCAAGAATCAGATCCCACTTTCAGAGTGCATAAAACAGAAAAGGACATAATTAACAGGGCAGAATAATTAGTCCTCTCATAATTTGAAGTCAAGAAGAGCCATAGTCCTGATAACCTTCTAGTGTCAAAATGTTGGGTAAAAAAATATGAAAAATATTTATACCAGTAGGCAAAGCCTAGAAAATGTAGGGGATGTGCATTTTGCTGGATGAATTACTTCAAAACCAAGATTTGAGCTGCTGACTCTGTTGGTTTTATTTATACATGTGGTTTTTAAGGTGTCACAGTATTAAGTGCCTGAAAAAAAAGTCATAAATGTTCTGATTCACAGTTCCCAAAAGTTAATGAGTCAATGGCAGAGACCATAAAATGTTATTTCAATAGAAATGCCAGTGATCCATGCTTGTACCAACCCCCATTGTTTGCAAGCTCCTGTGAACAGCTAAAGCATGTAGGGAAACTACAAACAGGAGGCAGATTAACCCAGATTCAAATTACACCTTCTTCCATGGGGCTTAGATAAGCACGGGCACATAGTGTCAAAATCTGAAGTCCTTAATCTGAAGTAGTAAGAAAACAATCACTATGCTCATTGTGGGCAATAAAAAATGTATGAATTTATGTAGCACAGCTATTAACCATTGTTAAGTGAGGAAACCATTTTTGCAACAAATGAAGGAAATATTAATACCAACCATCAAAAAAAATTATTAAAACCCTAAAGTTATTTAGTATGAGAAAAAGCAGTGTATAGTGCGTGCTAAAGGAATCACAGAAACCGAACTACTGTCAGATGCTGCAGAAATCTTCTGTGAAAGTTGCTGTGGCAGTGATGCTTTCATGTGTTTGACATGAGAGCACAAGAACTCAAATATTATTTTCAAAGTCGTGGACCACATCGTAATTATTTGTAGGAGCAGATTCATTTACCAAGGGAAAAATGGTAGAGTGAAACAAAGGATGTCCAGGCACCCAGTGTCACCTCATAGAAAGAGTTAGTAGCTGAGCTCACTTTGAAAGAATTAATACAGCTAAAGAGATAACATTATCAATTGTGTTAATTAAGAAAATAATTTTCTGCTCTCTCATGATATGTTAAAACAATAAAACTGAATCATTTTATCTGAGTCAGTAAAAGACAAAATCTAAAAGGATAAATTAGTACCCTTAGACTCCCTTAGCCAAGTATTCCCCAGTAGTCCAAGCAACCATGCTATTTAGGAACATAAATAACAATGACCAGAAAGCAAATCTCAAAACAACCACAGAGAATCATTTTTTTTTCCCCACTTCCTAGTGCAATTGAAGAGATTTCTTTAAGGCTTGATTTAATCACAGTTAAGGGGTAAATTATGAAGACTCAAGCTATGGGCAGAGAATCTGTCTTCTGTCCTTAGCAGGCATGTTTAACTACCAGGCTGCTGGTTATTTTACAGTAAATTCACTCACACTTTTTGAAAAGGAATCATCCCTTTGAATTTACTAAATTGAAAGTTTAATGTTTTTTAAATTTCAGGTATGCACTGTGCTCCATCACATCACACTGTTGCTTTTGTGCTAATAAAGATAGAAAACAGCAAATTATTTATGTTTCTCCCACCAGGGAGAAACAACTTTTGGAACAACAGCCGTTTAGCCGTTGATACCAGGAAAACACTTCATGCCTGCCTGTCACAGAAGATCTGCCCAAGCAACCTAATGCAACATCACACAGCAACACCAGCAGAGCAGGAGTAAGGGAAAAGCTACACTCAGATCACAGAATCACAGAATGGTTTGAGTTGGAAAGGACCTTCAAAGATCACCTCATTCCACTCCTCGTGCCATGGGCAGGGACATTTTCCAGCAGACCAGGTTGCTCAAAGCCCCATCCACACAAGCCTTGAAAGCTTCCAGACCAGAAACATCCACAGCTTCTCTGGCAACCTGCTCCAGGGCTCCACCATCCTCAGTGAGTGTGGGTCCCACCTCAGGTTAAACACCCTGCTGAGGGGTGGAACCTATGTTTAATTACAGCCCTAGTTAGGTGCTTCTATTTCCTTTCAGTCTTAAAGCTATGCAGCAAGACTTACTACTGAGCTTTGAAAAATGTGCAATAATTTTACAAAATGCAACAATGATAAATTCACAGGTGGTTATGTGAGTTTTAGGTGCTTCCTTTCCCTTAAGGGGGGGTTCTCTCAGTGTCTTTAGCTATTTTTACATTAGTAAGCAGTGGATCTGCATAGCAAAACAGCTACTGTTGAGGACCTTCATTTTTCCAAGGCAGTATACTTTCCAAGCACTAGTACCCAAAAAAACAAAAGCCCCAAACAAATAAAAAACAAAAACAAACAAAAAAAATCCCATATATATATATAGATATATATATACAAGACAATCCTGTTTTTAATTGAGTCCTCAGTTCTGATTAATAAACACAAATTAAAACCCAGGCTTTCAAGAGGTATTTTGCAATGTAAATGCATCATCTCTTGTGTCAGGCACTCTTGGACAAGCACTGGGAAATAATGCAGTTATTAAGGACTGCTTTGCTCTTGCTGCCTCTCAACATGAAGGATTCCATGATTCAGTAGGTCTCCAATGTCCAAAGCGTGGGGGCAGAGAGCACTGCACCACAGCCTCCCATCCAGCTCATCTACAGACCATCTTTCCAGCACGTTCCATGCTGAAAGGCCCCCTGTGCCTATGAAAACAGATTTGAAACCACAACAAAAGAAACCAACCTGCTGCTTCTTAGAAATGGATTTGTGCTTCTAGCCATGCTGCAGACACTCATCTTTAATACAAACAATTCCACTTTTAAATAATAAATTCTTTAAAATGGAACTTTTCATCTATAGTCAACCTTGGGAGATCAAAAATCCTTACTCAGACACTATAAAATGTCAGTATCAAGCCTCAAAACTTCTGAGATTAAAGGGAAAAGTGATTTATGGAGTTTTGTTTGGCCTAATCAGTGCAGCTTTGCCAGCACTACATCAGTTTTGCTCCCTGCTTTCTCCTCAGCTCTCACTGGGATGATTCAAGAAGTCCTTAATGGCTTGGCCAGGCTCTTACCCCAAGGAAGGCCAGGACACAGAATCCCTCTCTTTCAGGAAAGAAGCTGACCACAGAATAGTGGTAACCTTACTGATCCCTTCCTCCTGTAGGGAGGGCACTGAAGGAGGGAGGAGAAAAAACTTAGTTGTTCTGGCAGACCACCTGATGTTTTTCCTGAGATTTAGGCAACCCCATGGAACTAAATGCAACAGCAACCAAATGGACTTGACCATTCCCTGTAATTTATCATGGAATCATGGAATGGTTTGAGTTTGAAGGCACCTTAAAGGCCATGCAGCTCCAATCGCTGCCATGGGCAGGGACACCTTCCATTATTCTGAGTTGTTCCAAGCTCCATCCAACCTGGCCTTGAACACTTCCAGGGATGGGGCATCCACAGCTTCTGCAGGCAACCTGTGCCAGTGTCTCACCACGCTCACAGTGAAGAATTTCTTCTTAGTATCTAATCTGAACCCTGCCCCTCTCGGTTTGTTTTCATTATTTATTGGACACTGACATTTGGGTTGAAGGTTTGTAGATCCCTTGGTGTCTGGCTCACTGCAGACGCAGCATGAGACTTTCCATGCCCCAAACAAACTCCAGCCTGTGAGCCTTTAGGGCCCATCTGTGTCTACAACATCACCTGCAGAAGCAAAGAGCTTCACAGTAACTGTTACCTCGGCACCTGCAAACCAGTGACACAACCTGTCCAGGCTGCGCTTTTGTCCATTTGTATTTCATCACACACTGTGACTTGGCCACTGCGCATGTTATCCGTACTACTAGCCCACCTGTTTTCCCATCTTCTGAAGGAGATTCTTGCTACCTACCCTCCTGAGGGACCAGAAAGGTCTGGAGGGCCAAGCACAGAGCAACCCCCTGGGTGCTACCAAGTCTCATCCCTTCTTCTATTTGATGGGCAATTTTCAGCAAATTGCTAAACCTCTTCCCCCTGGAGGGAAACAGAGTGAATTTTTATCTGCAGAGGAGGTGGGTCAATGCACTGATGTGTTCTGGTGTAATGGCTCCCAAGTCAGTGATCTGAGGAAGAAAAAGATGTGCTGTTTTGGAAAATTATTATAAACCACAAGGTGTCCTAAGCAATGTGGAGGCACTCAGTGCTTTTAGGAAGTACAAATTAACTTCTGAGCAACCACAGACTATAATTTTGCAGGTAATGGCAAACTCAGAGACCTGAAGTTGTGGGTTGTTTTTTTTTTTTTCCACCAGGACAGCATCTTCAGAAGGAAACTGATTTATTTACAAAAGGGAGATCAAAACAGAAATTTCTGATTCATCTCAGAAGGCAGTTATGTTTTCCATTTTTGATGTGAAAAACCACAAGCATTATTGTGTTCAGAATTTATACAGTTAGTCCTCACTATCCAGAGGGCATGTAACAACATGCACAAGTTTGAAGTCATTTGAATTATACAATGTATTTGTGGGTTTGTTTTCCTATAGCTCAGTAAAACAACAAATAAATAATGCTGTCTGTAGTGTAGTGCCTCCCAATATTCCTGACAGTGGCCAGATATGTATTTGCGTCCAGGAGTAGCATATGAAGCTGCTGGGGCATGCAAATCATGGAAAAATTCCTTCTTCTGAAAACAGATTTACATTTGAGCAAGATGGGTAGAGAGGCAGCCTTCGCAATAGTCATCCCTGAAGGGGAGGATAAATCTTTTACCTGCTCCCTCTGGCTGTGAATAAACCCCCCTGCATCTGGTTTCCAAGAGGCCAGAACCACGATGCTCAGGGTAATTCTGAGCAGTGTCTGGGGTGTTCCACCCTGCAGAAGGCAGGCACAGGGAAATTGAATTGTGGTGTTGCATCATTACTACCCTTGTGACTGGAAAACGGGCTGGAGAGCTCATCAGGCAAACACATACTCCTTGTCTGATTTCACAGCAGGATAGATTCTGGGTTTGTTGCTACTGAGGAGTGCCCAGCCTATTCCTAACTGGGGAACTATCAAAGCTTCCCAAGGTAATTTTTTCCCGAGGTTAATTAAAATTCCCAAAGAAGGAAAAGTGAGACTGCTCACTTCTTAAACAACTTACGGTATTAGATTAGAAAGACTCGCTTTCCTCCCAAATCCTTAATATCTGATATAGGTAGATCTTTTTAGGGAGGAATAGTATTAGGGATTCATTTCAGTATTTTAAGGGTGTAATTAGGGCAGATTCAATAATCTACTGAGTTCAGCCTTGAAAAAAGCCTTGTTAATGCAAAACAGATCATGAACAAGTCTGAACACAAGGGAGGGAAATTCAAGTGCCTTGAACAGGTAACACACATGGAGAAGGGTAATAGCATATCGACTAGTGTCACTGCTTTGGCAAGAATTGGGCATCAACAGTGCATTTAATGACTTCAAAAAAATTGAAATTCTCCATGATATTATACCACAAAGTATACATGAGCTGCAAGGGCTCTAGGTGCAGGAAGGTGAGAGGAAATCAGTAAGATAAATTCAGGACACCCTGAATTCAAACACAAGTGTTACTTGATCTGGTGAGTAGAAGATGTTCAAGAAACACTGAGAAAAACTCGACTTGGGAAATTAGGGTGAAGAACTATGTAAATGTAAATGCTTGATAAACAACAATAAGATTTCCTTCTGCTTGTTTTAGTCTATAAAACCAGCCTAACTGCAAAGCATTGTGCACACCCAGCACCACAACAGCCAGTGCCCACGGCAGAGGACACTGCCGGTGCCCTCACCAGGCAGGTGGCACCTGAAAGGCATCCACAGCTTGCCCAAGAAGCAGAACACATTATACCAGGGGCTCTGCTTAGATTAAAAATTCATCTCCTCATCTGAGCACTCTTTGCAAAGTTCCTCAAAGTTAAGAGCCAGCCTACTAGGAGGACAAGGTCTGTGTCGCTACTGTATCCCCAGGGAGGCCACTGACACATCAGAATTTCCTTACATCTATGTTTGAGCTCACCTGGCTTAAGAATTTCAGGGCACTCACCCCTGCTCTTGTCTGGGGCAGACAGCCCTATGTTTTCTTGCAACAGTTTTCCTGGGAGATCATCTGTGTGAACCTGCTGCAGCAGAGTAATGAGCAAAATACCTACCTGGCTCTACCCCTTTCCTAACCTTGCAGAGGAAATTTGGCTCTCTCTATAGGCCTGAGCCAAAACAAACCTAAAAAAAACAGAGCAGGCATTTCACAGGATCTGGAGAGGTTGCAAATGTTTTATTGAATATTTCTATAGCACTGACAGCACAGCAGCAAATAAAGCATTTCACACTCCTGCTTTCCTGAGGTTGACTTGTGAGAAAAGCATGTGCCATTCTAATATGGGAGCTACATAATCAACAGAGACAGTCTAGAAGGAAATGAAAAGGAGTCACAAACAAGCATCATTTAGAGAGAACAAAAAATAGTCTCGGTAACCCAGCAAGCAACATTTTAACCAAGAAAACCGTACCCCAATTGTAGTATCACAGGAGAGAAAGCAACAAGGAAAAGCAACAAAGTCAAGACCAGCTGAAGATGAACAGAAAGGCAATGACAGTTCACAAGATACAGCACCTGCAATTTTGGTTTAGGCTTCTGGAGCACTTTTTGGTAGAAGTTTCCTGATGCAGAGAAAATCCTACCCCTCTGTTTCAACATCACTGTTTGCTCATTAAAGTGTCCTGAAGACACACAAAAGCCTGACCCTGTCCCAGGGATTAACAAGTGGCTTCCTGGCAGAGCAGCATATGAAATCTCATCTGTTTTGTTCTCATGTAAAACATAAGACCTGGAGTAACCACATGGACAGCTGTCCTCCAGCTCATAAACATAATTAGAGCGGCTCAGTGATCTATGTGCAGTCAGATAACGACTCAGAGGCTGGGAATGTAACTTGGAAATGCTGATTCCCTTTCCTTCACTCTCTGATGGATCTTCTCCTCCAAGTGCAAGTCGAGACTGATGTTAAAACTGTCCATGTGCTGCCTTTGCTCCCGAGGTACCTGAGCACTGCAGGCTGGGGTGCAGCCAGGCACCCAGAGAGGGTGCCTGCACCCAGCTCAGTGAAGAAACACCCTCCAACTGCTTGCAAGCTCAAAGTTGTGCTGATGTCTGACTCTCAGGTGAGTACTCCAGTGCTATTTTACAATTAAATGTAGCTTAGAGTTCTGCCAAATACAAAGACCTGTATTTTGTCTGGTGCATAACACCGTGATGACTTGTTGTCCGAAGATGCACAACTCCAGGCAATTCCCTTCTGTCTGTGAACAAGGGAGCTGAACACAGTTTCTGCAAGTGCTTTCTCTCTTGTTGCAAGGGAGTGTTTTGGAATATTTATTTTAATTTCTTACTTTGAAATTAACCAATAATCAGTCTCAAATCAATACTGATCAGATAATCATTATCAAATTGATATTTTGGGCTCCAAATATTGCCCAAAGGCACAAACAATCAGTTTTCTTCCAAACTGATTTTGTAATATTAAGTGATGCCAGATTTGTGCAGAACTCCAAAAAGAGTAAACACCAGTCCAAAAAGGACAATGTTTATCAAAATGGCATTACACTGGCCAGTCCTGTTACACCAAGAAATTATCCCTGGTTATATCACACATGCCTGGAGATGCCAATGCCATCAAAAGGGGTGGAGGAGAGAAAGGAATAAATGAGACCAAGTAATATCAAAACATTCAGAAAATATTTCTGCATTTTTCAGGTGCATTTCTGGGGGCTGCACCTTTAAATCTTTATTCCTATGGTGAGACATTTTATTCTACAGGAAGGAGAAAAGTAGAATGGCAATCAAAGGATTCTGTGTGAAACTAAGTAGCAGTGAAGCTAATAAGAAAATGGACCTGAATTAAGGATACAGTGAAAACAACGTAATAAAAGCACCTAAATGTGTATCTATGCATGCCATTTTGCACCTGAATATTCTTTTGCATGAACACACCTACACTTTCAGCATCTTACAAGAATAGGAGAAGAAACAGGACGTACCTTATTAAGGAACTCTGTATAAAGCATCCCCTCTAGAGCCCCACAGTTGCTTTTATTTCAGTGTCTGGACTGATCTGTCAAAGCATAAATCCACAGTGCTCTTAGTGTTTCAAGTTTTAGAATTCAGGAGGAAGAGGGGGAAATCATTCTGTTCCTCTGTGCAAGGAGATCTCCCTCCTTTCCCCCTTCCCAACTCGGGCTCCCAGACTCTGGATGCTGTGCTGTTCCTCCCTCTGTCACTCTTCCCGGTGGAGCTGCTGTCGATCACCCAGCTCAGCCCATGGAATTCACTCTCCAGACTATCCTGCGCCTCTGTCCGTGCTGATCAGCTTTCCAAAGAGCACTGACACCTCAGAGAGGGACCCTGGCAGAGGAAGGGGTATCAGCCAGACCCAGCCAAAATGTGCCAAAGCAGAAGTCACGTGTTGCTGGGTCCCTCCTGCCAGCAGAGTTGCAATCCTCTTTATCACCCACACCACAGAACAGAGAATGCTTTTAAACTTGAAGGTGCTTTTTCTTACTGAGTTATTCTTACTTTTTGGTCAGAGAGGAAAAAGATCTGCAGTCTTAAAAGGTGCTTTCACAGAGGTAATAGAAGCATCTTTTGGTATTGTGTTTCATTTTTCTTCCCTAGCTCCACCAGTCACTTATAAAACTGGGCTGGGTATTAAGAATATGTGCATGTAAATCATCATCACTGCCCTGAAAACATTTACATTAACCAAAGACTTGACATTCAATTCCCAGTGCAGCAAAATAAAATCTAAAGCCTGCAGAAGAAGTTTACAAAGACGAAATAAAGGAATCAATGCCTGATTTTCTTCACCAAGGCAGATTTCTGAGTCTGTACAGCTGAGCCCCACAAAATCAGTTCTCTTTCACGAGCTGCCTGGTCAAGAAGCACTTTCCTGGGTAACACAGCAAACTGAATCCAGTCCTGGATATGGAAAGAATATTGCAGGGAACACTTTTAGATGCTTTGTAACCTGACACTTACCCTATCACCTTTCTGCCAGGGGCTAGGAATTAGGAGGCTGCAGAAGTCACTGAAAGATTTTAATAAACAGCAACCTCACTGAAAGATTTTAATAAACAGCAGCCTCGGTTGACATTTTAATATCAAAGACAGATAGAGATGATGACACTTTTCTTGCTTTATTTAAGAAAAAAAATACCATAAATTTCATGGGTGTCTTTCTATACTTGCTAGAGGTGGAAGGATTATTCTACAAGTAAAAGAGAAAAAAAGGATTCTTTCCTACAATGGTAAAAGAAAATAAAAGAAAGCAAATGATTTCCAGAAATACAGAGATTTTTTTTGAGCCAGGGCAGAGTCTCACAGTAAAGCTGGATACTGCTCTCTGATGGTTACATAAAAAACAAAAAGCAGCTTGTTTTCTCCTTTCCTGATGAAGGAACTGGGAGTAACCCAGTTTGCAGTTCCAGACTGGCCCCAGTCAGTTCACTGCAGCCTTCTCTGTCACACACGGTTCCTTCAGTCACTGTCTGTCAAGGGAGAACCCTGAAACTACAGAACTTTCTAACTGACCCAAAATCCAGGTTACACCATCAAAAGCCCTGTGTGCCAAGTGACTCCAGGTCAGTTCACTGCAGAATTAACAGGAACACAGCGCTTTATGCTCAGCTGGTTTGAAGCTGCTTTGCAGAAAATGCTCATCGTTAATGCCATGTTTTATTTAGGGGGTGAAGAACCAGAGAAAGGTGAAAAGTACATGATTTTCTAAAGAGAAAATTCACTCCAGGTAAGAACTTCAGTCTTCCAAACTCTCAGTGTGTGTGCCAAAACAGCTGCAGACATCAGGAAAGCTCCAAGCCCTCCAAAACCAGCCATGTGCTGCTACCCTGCAAGACTCAAGAGGAGACCAAGGCAACTGGCTGCTTCATGGTCGTAAGTCCCAAGGACAGATGACAGCTGGTGTCGCCTCCTCTCCTCTTCTCCACTTTTTCACTTCAGCATGGAACAGGGCAATAAACAGCAGCATTTAGTGAAGGTTGAAGAGAGAAATGTAACTTAAGGATGGTCAGGACTTGGCAAAGGCAAAGACTTGTTGGAAAGGAGGAGAAGAGAAAGATGAGCACAGTTTAGAACATCACCCAGAACCCTTGGCACTAGGAGGTAGCAGGAACATGGTTCTTCTCCAAATAGTAATTTCTTTAAAGAGGACTTTGATAGTTGCTATGGACTTAAAAACTAGCAAATGTAAAGTATAAATCAACATCCTTCTAGGGCATGTCATTTTTCTTGAGGAAAGAAGTTGCAGAAATCATGGCTAACAACTCATGAAAGGCAGCAATGGAGGAAAATTGGTTTTATTTTTCAGTTTACTGCAGGTTATGTTGGTGATATGACATTGTCATTGTTAGTAACAGATTGTTGGTGTAAAGTCCTCATCTTAGCTCCCATCTTAACTGGTCTCGATTTGCTTTGCTAACTTGTGCAAACTTGTGCTGACTTGTTTTCCTTGCCTGAGCAGCAAAGTACTCAGGGCACTAAACTCTCAACAGCAAAACAAGAAAAATGGACAGAGAGGGTTATTTTTTTACCCACATTCCTTCTTCAGTAGTTTTAAACCTTGACCTTGTTCATATTTGATAAGATTCAGTCACATATGGCAAAATTCCAGCAAAGAACCATGGGTGAGCAAAAATCCTGGCACAGTATAGGATCATGGGTGGCTGCAAAAGAAGCTCACTAACAAAAACATTATAAAAATATCCCCAAGTAAACCACAAAACTGAGGAGTATTAGAAAAAAACCAAACCATTACCATCAGCAGTGATGGCAACTTGGGGCACTGGCGTCTTGTCACGGCAACCCTTGGCACTCCCAGGAAATCACAGGCAACGAGGCTGGGAAAGTAGCTTGGAGAAAAGGGACAGCAAGGGGACAGTGTAGCCAGGATCTTGCTATTAATTGACTTAGTAATAGCACTCCTTTTATTTTAATTCAACAATTTTGGTTATTAGCCCATGAGGGTCATTTTAATTGGACTAGAAGCTGCTTGTACCTTATTTTAATTGCACTAACAACCGATTCTTGTGTTTGTTTATAAGGTCCACAACAGGATTTTGACTGTACCAGGCCAGGTTGAGGATGTAGCACAAATGCTCTGATCTCTTTGATGAACTAGTTCAGGCTTAGTGAAGACGTGACACTTAAGGATTCAAGCTGTTGAAAATTTTTTTCCAGCAACCTCAGAGGGAAAAATCTCACAAAGCTGGGAAAATGTTCCAGTGACTGAAGAGAGCTAAGAAGCTGCTGGTCTCCCCAAGCTTGGATCAATCTAGGTGGCAGGTACCATGAGAAATAGAGAAATAAAAGCCAATATTGAACATGCTTCCAAGAACAGAAAACTGAATATCTTATTGAATTTTTTTTAGAAAAAAAACCATACAGGAATAAAAAGGTACAGGGAAAAATGTCCTTCAGCCTACCAGTTCATTCATTCCATTTTCGCCCCCTATTTTTGAAGCAGCTTTCTAACAGATTATTGATTTAATATAAAAGCAAATAAATAAATCAGAATGGCAGTATTTCTATTCCTGATAAACCACAGCACTGTAACACCTCTTTTCAACAACCAACATGAAGCCCAGTGGAGTTCCATGTTCACTGCAAAGCACTTCTCAGTAATCTTGGTGCAAGAGAAAGAACATCAGCCCAGAGCAAACGTGGCCATGTGCCGACTTGGTGTCTTAAATGCCCAGTTTATTTATTCACATGGTTATTAAAAAATATAAATTGTAGCTTTATGCCTAAAGTCACACTGATAAACTGAGATAAAACTTAATTAACTCTCTGCTCTGCTTATGGGATTTCATCTTGGCTACATGCAGTGAGGTGAAAGAAGGGAATTTGAGTGCAAGATCTTCATCAGGATGGGTCCATTGAAATTAGTCCTATGGCACTTGTATTCTCTCATTAAAAATAGATGTGAAAACTCATTAGAGGGCAAGGCTGTGTGAGCCTTCAAGTCATTTGTTATAACGTGTGACATGATGAATTAATACAGTTCCAGTGCAAAGCTTGAGGCACAGAAGAGCTCAGTGGTGGTGGGTGCCATCCTCTTCTGGAGACTCATTTTCTGCCTTCTAAAACATGTTGACTGAGTCATTGAATACTCTGAATCTTCTTGCATCACTTGGGATAATATTTTAGGTATTACTGCTGGGGCAAGATTTGCCAGGTGGAGCAATTGTGCACACACCCAGGTCTTCCCTGTTGGCATGACAGTGGATGAGCTCTGCTGCCCTCACCCTTGAGACCTTCTCCACCATGCTGACCCACTGAGAGAGACACCTTGCTCAGCAACTGGGTAAGACAATGAGAAATAAAATAACATCTTGAAACTCCTTCTCCCCCACCTCTCCCTTCTTCCTGGGCTCAACTTCACTCTGGATTTTCTGGCCCTCTTCCCCTCAATGGCACAGGGATACAGGGAATGGGTCTTCAGTCAGTTCACACGATGTCTCTAATGCACCTTCCTCCTCTGGGGCAGGACTCCTCACACTCTTCCCCTGATCCAGTGTGGAATCCCTCTCTTGGGACATAGTCCTCCAGCATGAGTCCTTCCCATGGGCTGCAGGTCTGGCCAAACTTCTCCAGTGTGGATCCTTTCCAGGGGGTCCCTCAGAGACAGGCTGCTCCAGAGGGGGCTCCCTGCAGGGTCACAAGTCCTGCCAGAAAACCTGCTCCAGGGTGGGCTCCTCTCTCCATGGGGCCACATGTCCTGCCCCAAGCCTGCTCCAGCATGGGCTTTCCCATGGGGTCACATCCTCCTCTGGGCATCCCCCTGCTCTCTTGTGGTGTCCTCCAAGGGCTGCAGGTGGGTTTCTGCTCTCGTGGACCCCCATGGGCTGCAGGGGCACAGCTACCTCACTAGGGTCTTCAGCACAGGCTGCAGGGGAACTTCTGCTCCAGTGCCTGGAGCACCTCCTGCCCCTCCTTCTGCCCTGACCTGGGTGTCTGCAGGGCTGTTGCTCTCACATACTCTCACTGCCCCCTTCGAGCTGCTGTTCTGCAGCAGTTTTTTTCTGCCCTTCTTAAATATGTCATTACAGAGGCCATTTTACCTCATTGCAGAATGCATAGCTGAGAGTAGTCGAGTGAATTGCCCTCTAAAAATGCCAAGTTTTCTAGAACTGGAGAACTAGGTCTAAAATTATTCCTAACTCTAACTTTTCCTTACATGTTCCACCAGAACAACCTGTGCCAACCTCCACTGCAAATGTAAGCAGTGTCTTCTTTAGCACACACGCATGTAGTAATGTATTTCTCTTACTAAGGCATATAAAATGTGTGTGATCAGTCAAGCCACTAATTCTGTCCTCTGGGTGTGCAGAACTTGCCAAAGACAACTTCAAACTAGGCCACCTGCTGATAGTTTGCTCAGCCCATCTGGGTATGTGTCACTTAAAAAAAAAAAAAAAAGAAAGGCCTCTCTGCAGCAGGGAGGACACTTTGGGATCCTCTGCTTTCAGCCAGGGGTTCCCAGTATCCCAAGAGGAGGAATATGGATTGTACAAAGCAAAGAAACAGCCAAAAAAGTGCAGGTGAGCAGACTTCTGAACTTAATTCTGTGGCATACAAAGATGATTACATGAGCAGGGGAGATTCATCTCACCTAACAGGACTTGGTGAAATGTTAAACATCAGAGTTTAAATATATATGAGCCTTTTATCTTTTATCAGAGAAATAAATGGAAAAACAATGAAGCGTTTTCATCATCGAATGATTCAAAACCAGGAAATAAGTAAAAGAAAAATGGGAAAATGCACTTTGATTAAAAATTGAAATAAAAAATCTGACATTAGATATCTCCTAAATATTCACTTTTGATTTCTTTGTCCCTGAAAATACATATTAATTCTGAAAATTGAATTTAAGTTAAGCAGTTGACTTGATTCTCGGGTTCTTAAGGAAATGAGAACTACAACATTACACTGCCTAAGTTTTCCCCACTAGTTTTTGAACTTATTAATTCCCTCAAAAACAGAAACTAATGAAAATCTCTTTTCATGTTTTGAAAAAAAACAGCAAGAACATAGATAAAGGAGATACAGAACCATAGGCAAGGCATGGGGAACCACCAAATTAAGTTAGGAGCAGCTCCCTTCTTTGATAGCAAATCCTTCCCTGCCCATCTTTTTTTGCAGAGATGTGCTTGGGTTTGTACCTGTCATTCTTTAGCTACAAACATTCCTGCTATTTGTGTAAGTTTTGTCAAACTAATCTAACTTATGCCAGTAGTTTTAGCAAGTGTTCTTGATAAGATTCCACCCAAAACATTTATCCAAATTAGAAATGGGAAAAATAAGTCTCTGTTCGTGCAGTTACCACTGCTCTAACACCATCCTTTAGAGATAATAACACTTTAACTTTGTGGTTCTCATTTCAGCTCCTGTTTGTTTAGTTTTTGAATGCACTGGCAGCCGGATGGTTGGTATATGTTTGCCTGGATGTATGACTACATCCTTTAGAGTCAACAGCCAGAGAGGACTGAGACTTGCTTAGTATCACACACACAAAAAAACCCAACCCCTTTGCAGAACCTTACAGAAGGTGTGAACTTTGGAGTTGAGAATTAAATTCTTCCGATTGTTTTTGCACAATTTCTTAATGAACCCTGTTTTGTTTTATATTTAGTGGATGCCACTGGACACGTTTCTTCACCAAAAGTGTTGTCAAGCATTGGAAGTGATGGAATCACCATCCCTGGAGGCATTTAAAAGGTATGTTTTAAAAGGTGTAGATGTGAAATGGTTTAGAGGTGGGCTTGGCAGTGCTGGGTTAATGGTTGGACTCAATTACCTTAAATGTCTTTTCCAACCTAAATGATGCTGTGATTTTGTAAGAGGCTGAAGTTATTGAGGTAGCCCCATATCCTTGAAGCAACATTATTGTATCTTCACTTATGGCTCCAGGCTTTCCTCAGGTCCATTCTCCTGGGAGAAGGAGGGGAAAGAAACAGAAGGAGTATGTTTTGTCCATCTCAGTTGATTTATCCCCTATCACACACATTCATGTAAAAGCAAAGTTCTGTGCTATGTACTTGATTCCCAGGAGCTCACACGAGTCTTCACTGGAGTCACTGGTTTATTCACCACAGTGAATGATTGTGTCTTGTGCCTGCATGACCTCCAACAAGGATCAAGGAACTGCAACACTCAGATCAGCCAGTTTAACACAAGGATGACTCAGCTGAGGCCAGCAGCTGAAATGTCCAGTGGCAACTATATGTGTTAATTACATTTTCAAGTCTTTCTTTTCTCTGGGTGCTCTTTACGCACAGAAAACAACAGAAAACACAAACTCTCTTCTATAAAGCAGAATCTCTTGAAGAGAAGAGAATGATTGCAAAAGAGAGGAAAAGGAAAACAAATGAAGAATTGGTAGAAGTAGCAGTAGAAGGTAGGAAAAAAGAAAGACATTCAAATCAATAAAAACAGGAGAGAAAAGACTTGAAGTAAAGTGGGTTGGAAGATGAAAGGTATTCAAAGGGAGGGGGAAAAAAAGGAAAGAGGAAGAGTTTCTGAAAATACATCCAAATTCATTTCAATTGCATCTTCTACAGTGCAACAATCCCTGAAATGCCCTTTAAAGTTTCAGTGTAGGTGCATCTTCCCTTTCCAACTCCCTGTGCAATTCCCTCCCTCAGCCTTGCCTATCATTTGCTTTTTCCCCTCTCTCCCCATGCCTTTCCCAGGTACTGTTGCTTCCTTGTGCATGTAACAAATTTTAGTCCTTGGATGTCTCCTCATCTCCCCAGTCCCACAAGTGTCAGGCTGGAGTTTATTTTCTGTGCTCTGTTTACTTAGAAATTAAAACAAGGGGTCAGGTAGTGTTCTTGAGACTACTGTCCTTGGTTTGGATTATGGTCGTGTTGCTCTGACAGCACGGATTGTACCAGCTGTGTAAGAGCAAGTGTGGGAGCAGGGAAGTCTCTGCATGCAGCAAGGTGAGGAGAAGACTCTACCATCAAATTAACAGTTTCATACTGCCAAAAGACTCACAACTTAATTAGAGTTGTATTTTTTTGTGGAAGGTAGTATAAAGGAAACATTCCACTTGAATGTACTTGTGATAGATGCAGGTTTAGCATCAAATCTTTCATGGTATTTTCAAACTTTGTATACAGATGGACAAGCCACATTTTGTATTTTAAACAGGCATTCAAAACCTCAACTGCTTGTTTTTGTATCAGTACAGCAGTATTCATCCATTTTCCATCACTTGAGTCAAGATGTAAAGAAAAAGAAACCCACAGAATGGAAAACCTTCCTAGCTGAGAGAAGACTTAGGAAATATCTCAAGGATCTGACCATTACACAGAAAGCTGGACTGAACAGTTACTGAAGTGAAGGCCACAGGAGATGGGCAAAGCGCAAAGAACAAACCAATAACACTTGCACTTATTGAGTGCAAAAGGCAACAAAATTTGAGTTTGATGTAAGCAATTTTTCACTTCCTTCAATTTTTGAGACCTAAAGGCAGCTGACCCTGTATCTATATAAAATGCTTTTGAACCATGAGCACAAACCATCATTTAATGGGGCCACAGTATCTACTTTTCCTGATTTGTTGCACAACTGACAAATGTTGGGACTTCCTTGGATGTTATTAAAGGTGAATCCAAAGCTCTGCGTGTTCATGTGGATGGATGGATGGATGGATGGATGGATGGATGGATGGATGGATGGATGGATGGATGGATGGATGGATGGGTGTTAGAGGTCTCTCTGTGTATGTGGCCCAGCACAGACTGCAGCCTGGAAACACCTTCCTGCAAAATAAACCCACTTTTTCCCTCACTGCTTGGCACCTTTGCAGAAGGTGTGACATGCAATGGCAGCAGTGGCTCACTGAGGGGATCCCACCTCAGTGGCACCTCTGCCATGGTGACTCTCTCCAAGGCTCTGAGGCTTTCTGAGTGTTTCTGCAGCTACAGAAGTGGTGCCCAAAAGTGCGCAAAATGGGACTCAGCATCAAACTCCTGACAGCACCTGCGTGCCACCAAAGGAAGAGAAAGGTGAAGACAACATTGCCAGCTGTGATAGAGGACTGTAAGTAATATGCAGGAAACAGATCCAATCTGGCAATGGTGTTTCTGCCTCTGTGTCTCAACCACACCAAAACCACGTCACAGGAAGTACCAGTGAAGAATTTTTGGGTCATTTTTTGCTGCCCTACAAAGATAATTTTGCTTACCACAAAACTGGTGGTATTGTCCTAAGCTGGCTCAAGAGCATAAGTGAGCTGTTTCCCCCTGCAAATGCAAGGTTATGATTCCTTTATTCCTCAATTCTCCTTCTTTAAGTCATCCATACTGTGTGGATGGATAATTAGAAGTATTTTAAGCGTGGCTCTTGGATAAACTACAATGACTGCCTAGGAAACTCTCTGTGATAAATGCCTCACTGGCTGGTAGAAGGCAGAATAAAAAGGATGAATGAGCTATCCAAAGAAGAAAGTTTGTCTGACCCACACCTGTGCACCTGGAATTCAAGTGTCTGGTCACTGGGCTCTGCCCACAGATGCACTGGCACTTCCCAAAGGCAATGTGCTTCATTGTGTGTATTCCAGTCCTGGCTGGAGCAGTGAACATGTGGTTTAGAGTCAGATAAATGAAGAAAGAACAGAGCACTGGGAAGAATGTTCGGAGCTGTGAAATCTCACCACCCAACACTGCAGGCATCCAGTGTGTGAACTGATCAAGATTTTTTTTTTTTTTTATTATTCCTTTATTTTCTCTTTTATATATTCTTTTAATTTTTCTTTTCTGGATATTTGTTCCTCTTGGTTTTACCATAGGCCTATTCCCAGTGTTCATTCAGGGATTATTAGAATTCTTTCTCTAATGTCCAGCCTGACCACATATCTATTTGTTAGTGTGTTGAACCTGCACCAGCTCGTGTTGCAGGCGTGGCTGCAGTGCCACGTTTGTGTCATTCGGTGGCAGAGAGGAAAAGGCGAGGTCTTCCCCTGGTGCTCTGACCCATGTGGGCTCCCAGGATTGCTCAACAGCCTGACATTATTGCTTTTCTGTTTGTATGTTACACTTGAGAGGTGGCGGGCGTTGGCCGAGTGGCGTAGGCCCCCGCCTGTGGGGCCGGCTCCTCCTCTGAGGACACCGGTTCGAATCCTGGAGGAACTCGCTGTCGCCGTCCGAGCGTGCTCGACTGTGGCAAGATGAACCTCAGGAGTAAAGGGGGGGGGGCCAGTTCCGCGCACACTGTGCCTCACCTAAAATATCCATTGCGCAGGTTTATCCCAAAATCTTCGTTTGCGAAGTCTAGCCAACAACAACAGCAACAAAAAGTGTGTTGAAACTCTCCTGCGGCTCTGGTAACTTTCCCTGTTACAGCATTTATTTTCCCAGTGTATTACAGGAACCATCATAATTTCAACCTTAATTTTGCCACACAGATAAATGCAGTATCTTCAGTTTCTTCAGAAACAGAGATTCCCTGTCTCTAAGATCACAGTCACTCTCATGATCTGTGTTAGTTTAACCACCTTTAGTCAATGTGAGACACTTCATCTTAGATGAGGTTCTATATATGTCACAACCTGAGAGACTCATTTTCCCTCTGTTGTTTTAAATACTTCTATAATATATACTATAATATATATAATCCTTCCATAAAATATACTTCTATAATCTACTATGCTATAATTATAATAATACCTCTATAAATGAGAACTTTCAAATTTTTTACAGTAATAAAACAAGGGTCTGTATTGAGTCCATGGTGGGAGAGACTCTCATAATCTCAAGATCTCATAATGTCAAGATAAACTGAGCTCGGGAAACAACAGTTTCTGTCCCTATTTCCTAAGTCCTACCTTGTCCTTGGTACTGTTGGCTAAAATGCTAGGAAAAACCTTTCTGAGGCAATATTATTTGGGTAAAGTAGAGAAGAGTTCTTTTACTTACAGGGTTTCTGGGCTACAGATTATAAAGGAGTATAAAAATAATATAAGAAGAGCCTACAACACGTGATGACAAGTGTCAGGTAGAAAAAGTCTCCTGGCTCTAGGATTTGAACTCACGGCCTCAGGAATGTGGTGCAAGCTCCTTCTCCCAGCCCCATCACCATTTCAGACATGGACAGAATAATTTAACTCTGGAGAGGTGACCCTCCCCTTTCCAGCTGTACCCACCTGTGGTGGTTTAACTTTGGGCCTTCCTGGGAGACCGATCCCATGGTTTGCTGTATCCAAGTGAAGTATTCCATCCTGTTTTACATCAGCTTAGATATAAGAAAGGATAGACAGAAGTTTTGGGTCAGTCCTTTCCTGGTGATGAAAGGCATCAGTCATGGATCATACTGTCTTTTTGGGGAGAGCTGTGTGTCTCCTTCTGGGAGGTAGACCTTGTTTATTTGTTCTTTATTGTTTGTGTGTGCGCATATAGTAATATCAAGTTTCCTTTTCTTCTCTGTATATATATATTTGTATAAATTCATACTTCTTCAGTAGTATTAGAACCCACTTTTCATCCGATGTGTTGTGTTTTTTTTTCTTCCCCCCCTTTTCTCTCTGCATCTGCGAAGGAGGGGGGAAACTTTCGTTTTGGGGCCTTTGTATATTTGCCTTCGGCCAGGGATAAACAGTCACACCAACCAACTCCTAAGCCACTCTGCTCTGTCCTTACTGAAGCTACAAGGGGCAAACCATTGCTCCCAGGAGGAACACCCTTTGCCCACAGGCTGGGACAACACTGACTCTTGCAACATCTGGTCCCAAGTCAGGTCACTTCCCAGCCCACTGTATTCTCAGCTGGGACTAAATTACCCAAAGCAGCTGTTCTCCCATTTCGCCTCCATGTGAGGAGGTAAAATAAAGAGAGCAGAAGCCTTAATGAGCTTTCAAACCCCAGGAATACATATCTACATGTACCCTTCCCCAATACCAGCCTCCTTGTCTTCTTCAAGCAAAACTTTCTGTTCTTCAGGTCTGGCTTGGGAAAGCAAGGGAGGGGAGAAACTCTCTCTTGCAAGGAAACACAATGCTGAGCTCTTCGCTCTTGATCTTCTGAGCTTGAGCTGCTGCTGCATGGAGGTAATCACAAGGCCCACAACAATCTGGATTAAGTGCAGACTTACTGATTTTATAGCACTACTCAATTATCATATCTAAAGGTTGCATCCAATCTAACAACTGTCCATACTCAGAACTTCCTCTGGGTCTGCCCCATAGCATGCCTCTTCTGGAATTGAGTTGGAGGTCTTAAGACCCCTTAATTCATCCTTTATCCTCATCTTCATGCCACTTTCTCTTATTGGAGTTTCTCCAAGGTTGCTGGGCATCCTTTTTTGTTTTGACTAACATGGTATCTAGTTATCTTAGTTCTGGTACATGTGTCCTAGGCATGGTGTTCTAGCTACTTTCTACCTCTGAAGACAGAAAATCCAGGAATCTAGCATAGGGTTAGAAGCTGCTAGCTACTCTAAATGTAAGAAACTACATAGCTGTACAAAAATCTACAAATACAAAAAAGTCCTAAGGCATCAGTACATTATCTATCTCACTCCATTTCCACTTACTTCAGACTCCAGAATGACTGTTTTCATTGGCCACGCTATTGCTGGGAAGTTATTCCCTGGCACCAAGTCTCCCACCTACACCTAAGCTGAATTTTTGGCTCAGACAAATCAGCTCCCTACCAACAAATCCCAGCCATGGGCCAGGAATTATTCCCAAAAAGTGGCTTGGATGCGGCCACACTGTTTTGGAGGCCAGAGTTTCTCTGTAGAAGCGAACTACTGGGCTGGCACCAGGACAAAGAGCTGCTGTGATCCTCTTAAGGTTCCAAGTGCAAACGCAACTCACATGAGCTGTTTTATTCTTCTGATGATCACTGAGGACAGGTACAGACCTGGCATATTGCTGATGGCTAAAATCAGTCAAAAGTAGTATATTTCCCTTTGGACTAAGGATGATTTTTGTCCCTGGAATAGTTAGATGTGAATGTAAGGAACTACAATTGTAGAAATCCATCAGTTTCTGAAAAAATACTGACTTCTTAAATTCTCAGTCTATGGGGTTTATGAGCACTTTGTCCTTTTAAATATTAAAATCTATAAGAGAATTGACTCTTTTTCTGTTTGTTTGTTTTTTCTAAGATGGGAATTAAAATTATGTCCTTCAATGATCCTGAGTGGGATTTTTGTGTCATCCCAAAGCAACATTACATAAGATGTTAAAGGTAATAAAACCCAGTCAATTCCTGCAAATAATGTCTCCTTCTATGACTAGTCACTGTGCTAGGCTGATGGTTGATGATCTTCAGCATCTCTTCCAACCTTAATGATTCTATGATTCTTTGAATGCACTTCGAATAAAATAACTAATCCTCCACTTCTTACAAAGGGATGCATCACTAAGAACTTTTGCAGTTAAAATAAATTAAATAAATAAAGAGAAGTCTAATTACTCTGAACAAGGACAAATTGGATTTGAAGGACTTTTTGATCATTAATGTGACAGGAAACAAATGTGCATCTGTTTCTGTACAAGATATGTCCTGATAACAACAACAAAAAAGGGTTATCTAGTTCTTGAAACAGACATTGTATTAACTGTGTCTCTTCTCCACAAACAAAAGAATTAACTTTTAATGACTAATTCTTGTTTATATTATACTAAGTATTGCAAAAATAATGCTCTTATTGTCTTCAAATTGTGAGCTACCATTTAATCCAAAAAGCTTATATATAAACCAAACTATGGCTAAAGCCAGGGATTTAATTACTTCAACATCATAGAAGCAGTGTCTATTTTCTGATGTTATAATATATCTAAGGTAGTAAATATATTTAGCATAAGAAAAATTCAATGTGCTTTTAAATTATTTCACTGCGACATATTTTTAACAGGATGATAGATATTCTGAGTCTGAAATAGATTAATTGGGAGATGATAAAATGAAGAGAGTGAGAATTACATATAAATAAAATCAAATGAGGACTTGCAACTATTTAAGAAACTCATATTATATTCAGTAAGAGACAGAGACCAAAGGAGAGGTGGAGCACTGAGTGACTGCAGGACGGAGAGGTGAGGTTGTAACCAGCACTCCTGGCTGTGGTATGCAAATAAGCCTGGCTCAGTCTTGTAAAGGTCAATGAGAACAGACATAACTGTTTTTCTAAACTCATCTTTTTTTAACTTATGTTCTCATTGCAGTATAAGTCATACCATCAGAAGGATGGAGAAAACTCCTGTGTAAGAGTCCTCTATGCTCGATGGATTAATTTTGCAGTCTTCACACTGTGAGAGCCTAATGCCCCACATAGCAACTGAGGAAACTTTCAGTAAAAAATGTGTAACCCGAAGTGTTATCCTCTAAAAACATTTTCTTCCTAAAGGAATAAAAGATTTTAAAACATGCAAACCCAGGATGGTGGAAAAGCCTTCACCTCAGCCATTTCCAACCATTCTGTTTATTTTAAATCTCTTGATGTTCACAGTCTCTCCCTCTGACACAAGTGTTACGACCTCTGCTGGGGTACTGGGAATTCCCAGTCAAAAGACTGGACCTTATAACATGAACTGGAACTTGGAAAAAATGGTCTACCCAAGAAGCAGAAAACACTTTATTAAGTAACTTATTTCAAACGGTAAACATATCATTTCAAAATAATGCTCTCTGAAAGGCATGGAAGGAGAAAAGATAATTACTAGAATGATAGCTGGACTATTCAGAACACTGAGAGCAGTGCCTTGAGGACTGGCAAACGACTAACACCTTCCTATTGAAGGAAAGAGGTTAAAAAAACTCAGGTGTATCATGACACACTAACTCATACAACAATGAATGTTTAGAGGTACATCACTAAACTATTCTCATTGGTGCTTTCATGAGGTCCCTGTCCTTCTATGCCATGGAAAGAAAACAGATTGGCTTTGGTCCTGTCACAAGCAAACCCTGTTCAGCCACTAAACCATCCCCACCAGGGCAATCCATTTAACTGATCATCTGGCAGCTCCACACCAGCCCTGAGAGCTGCAGTCTCTGGTGCATCACTGGAAACATGTCCAGCTGCTTTCACTAAGAACATGTCTTGTAATTTTATTTTGATCCATTACTGCATTATGGTCCTCTAAAGTCCTAGTAAGATGAGGGTCTGTTTAAGCTTGAAAAGATCTTCTGGCTAAAATCTACAGTGTGTCAATTACACGAGGCTGAGATGTGCAATATTATTTCTTTCTGAATCACTAATTACAACATTATAAGGTTTGTTTCTTATTTCAGATGGCAAACCTCAAGCAACTCCTCTTAAGCAGAAAGATACAGGTAAGTTTTGCTTTCTTGCCCTCACATTACTTGATTAAAGGGTTCCAGACATTGAAAGTTTTCTCCTTACACTCCAAATTAATTTTAAAATTAATCAACTAGCAATTTTGTCTATATATTATACTATACATTTAATTTCAGGGTGCTTCCTTCCCTTTCAATCTCCTGAAACGCAACCAAAATATTTCTAAGTGTCTAAGATCACTGTTCCTAAGTCATCATACAGAACACTAAAACAAAGAGATCCTTCCCTTTATCTTTGTGATTTAAAAGCTTTAAATAGCTTTGCAAAGCATAATTAAGGGGACTTTTTAATTAACAATTTGCCATCAAAATTAACGCGTGCCAAATTCATGCTAAAGTTCAAGATAATCAGCTTGTATGGGTGATTTTTCTGAGAAAAGTTCACAGCCAGAAACTGCCTCGAGAATGTTAATTTAATCAGGTCACACTGACATTTTCCCCTAAAGAGAAATCAGACAATGATAGGAAAAGTCACATCACATTTCTAATGAAAACCAACACCGACAGCATAAAATGTCCAGCTGATGTGGCCATTTTACATGTGCAGAGTTGAAGTTGTGCATTAACTTGCCAAGACAAGAAGGTGTTTCCATTATTCTGCCTAAAGGATTTTTTTAAACATTTTTTTCAGCTACAGCACGATTGCATCTCGGACCACAACAGACAGCCCTGGTGATAGAGGATTTCATAAAATCCCAAGTAGCACTGAAAAGCTAGGGAAATAATTAAGAAAAGGGGGGTTTATGAGAGTACATTTAGTGCCAGAGGTAAATCAGCAGAATTGTACTTCGATATTAAGAAAAAGAGACAAATGTGTCAAGCCTGGAGGAAGGGGGTGGGTTGTGAACTAATTCTAAAGTGTCTTGGGCATTTTTTTAGATTAGACACAATTTGACTAAATTTCAGTTAAACCTCCCGTCAGACAGGTACCAAATTTGTGTGAGTTACTCCACGTGGGAAGAGCCTGGAACAAATAAAGGGATGGAGGTGGGAAAAATGGAGCAAGAGGGGATCAACCGGCCTTCTAAAACATCTGCTCACGTTTGCCCATAACACAGGAAGTAAAGCTGGGGATTACATTTGTTGTTTGCATTACACTTACAGTCTGTGGTACAACTGTACTGCTAAGTCACCAAATTCTCTCCAGGCATTTATGTAGAGCACCGAGTCCTCATCAGTGAGGAGCCCAGTGGAACATCAGTACATCTGGTAGACTTCTGGTAGCAAGAACATCTGGCAATGAATGCTTCCATAAGGAGAATGCTGACTTATTCTTTTCATTAAGTGTTCATAAAAACATTCAAAAATGTGAAAGAACCCCAACTTTTCCCAAGAAATATGGGTGCAGTGAAACTGAGAATAGAGCTCCACTTTCATCCAAACTCCTTGTACTGTCACTTCTAGAAATTTTAATCATCAGTCAGGATACAGAGACAAGACTCAGCTTATTACTGGCCATGCAGTTTCTTTTACAGATGATGCAGGACTTCCTTCCTCATCCTTCTCCCTGTCCATCACCTGGCCTCCACCCATGGTACCAGCAGATACATGCAGTTCACACAATTGCCCATGGGAGGAAAAAACATGCAGTGATATCTCAGAGCATTTCCAGGCTTATCCCTGCTGTAGGACAGCACAGACATGGATTTTTCCCAGGACAACTGCATTTTGCTCTTGGAATGCTGCACAGTCTGTCGTACAGCAGAGGGAGGGCCAGAAGAGTCCCTGAAAAAAAGCTGAGGAAAGCACTCAGCTGCAAATGACTCCATTTGCAAATTACTCCATTTCCCCCAAAATTCCCCTGTGGGAAAAGGCAATAATCTGCATCTGAGAATATTAGAGGGAAGATGGCAAGGTGCAAATTGCAGGCTGGGTAAACTTTTTGCCTGAACTAGATGTAGCTTGGGGTCATCACCTCATCACCCTTGCTCTGAAGAGTTAGGTCAATATTTACAGAAAATACAAACCCAGTTGCACATTCTGAAAGTTCCCAGCAAAACACAGCTGAATTTACAACTATTTCATACCAACAGTATCACACATGGTTTGGGTTGGAAGGGGCCTTAATGACCATCTGAAATATATTATGCCATATATCATGTCATATATAAGACTTAAAATCATCACCTGTTTATACAAGGTCCATCATTCAATTTTAAGATGTCAAGTCTCTAAGCTCTGCACACTCCCCAGCAAAATTTGTTACCTTTTCTTGTACAAGGCAGATTCTTTGATAAACATTGTGAAATAAACGAGCTGTTTAAGGTAAGTAGCTTAATGTTCACAGGCTGCATCTTTTGGCTCATCACAGGAAGTTTCTCTGCCCACTGCTACAGCCAAGAGGAGCTGTAAATGCCACTAAATCATCTCTTCAATCCTGAGCAAGGGGATGGTGCTTGCTAGAGTTATTTCTGGTATATTTGGGTAGTGTAGGAGATGCTTAGCAATGAGCATGGATTATTACCCTGTACTCAGAGAGACAAGAAGTGATTATGAATTATTGAAAATGGGCTGTATTTGATAATCCCATGTATGCTTTCTGCTACACTGTCTCTGCAAGGAGCTGGGCACAGTGAGACAGAGAATTGTTTTAATGGGAAGAACACATTTTTTCTTAGAGTTCTGTAAGAGCCTCTTAAGATCCGAGACTGTAGATCACTAATACATCTTAAGAACAGCCAAAATCTGAAGGGAAGATTTAAGATTATGCCACAGTCCCAGGAATGAAAAACCTGTTATTTTATTTAGGATCTGATCCATAAAGAGAACAAGTTTTGGTGTTTGGGTGTATTATCCCTACAAATATGTAATTCTGTGACTTTTTTTTTTTTTTTTAATTACCCTTTGGATGTGCTTTGTGTGGCTGACTCTGGCTGATAAATGAGATTCTTCACGGGATGGAGGGCTCAGAGCTCGCACTGAAAATTCTCGGGGGTCTGTGCTCACACTGATGGGAGGGTGAAAATCTATGACTTTAAAGTGACAGATTCCATTATATTTGCACCTTCAGCGGCTGTCTTGTCAGGGAAAAGAAAGTGTGAATGTGCTGAGCAAGATGACTTTGACTTTTTAAAAAGTGTTTTTATCCAGATCATGCAAAGAGCCCAAACTTTGAACTGGGGGCTGATCCCTGACCACGGGGATGCTCACCCTGCCCTGGGTTCCTCCTTGGCTTCACACAGGAGTGAGGGCACAAGGTGTTTTCCATGTGACAGAGAGTCAGACCAGCGATTTTCCAAAGGTACTCAGCTCGCACCAAGCAGGAAAAGATGTTTCTGAGATGGGTTTTTAGCTCTGCACTGAGCACACGTACGTAAACAATCCGAGAGCTGAGAAAACCCTAAACGCACAGCCCATCTGAAAATGTACCAGAAAGTTCCTGCCGTGGCAGAGGCAGCAGGAAAAAGGGTAAGAACAGCCATTACTGGGTTCACACTTCAGCCAGGAAATACTGAACGAGGACACAAAGTCAGATTTTCATCTCAAATTCAACACTGTCAAAAGATACACGAAAATGGTTTTCACTGACTTCTCATCGTAAGATTGATTTTAAAAAAACTATTATTTTGGCAGACCATTTCAGAGTGGGGAGAAGGTTCCTTCTGCTCCCCCCCAGAAAATTGCTTTTTTTGTTGCTAATGAAACAGTAGAGCTCTAAAACATTCAGCTTTTTAACCAAAAGTTATGATTTCCTCGTAAGCAAAATGTTTTGGCTTTTATTCTTTTTTTTTTT
>VXAU01002935.1:136764-169883 GCA_013399695.1 Formicarius rufipectus | reverse complement strand
CCCCGTAAAAAAAATTTTTTTGCTTTTTTTTTTTTTTTTTTTTTTTTTTTCCCCCATATTCTTCCACATCGTTTCTGTTCTTAAAATCCTTCAGTCAGCCTCTAGGGAAACTGTCTTGGCTTCACCTCAGCTTCTCTTAGAAGCTACTGTCTGTATTTTTGGGGGGGAAAAAAAAAAAAAAAAAAAAAAAAAGNGAGAGAAAAATTAATTTATGTTAATTCTAATCTTTCTGAACACGTGCAGGCAACAACAATCACATGACTCTGGGGCCCCAGCCAGACAAGCTCTGACAGGCACTAAATCTTTGCTGCTGGCCACAAAGTAGTATTAAAAAAAAACTAAATATTTGTACATCTTTTTCATTGACAATTTGCAACGGAGTTGTCTTGTATCTGTTTCAGATGTCAAACTCTAATTTTTATGAATTCTACTTTTGTATTTGCAGCTCAAATCCCAGTTTTTGTCTAGACTCCTTTTTCCTTGCAGGTTTTGACACACATTCATTACAGGAAGAAGACTCACATTCCTATTAATGTAACACAGCTTGTAACCTGATGGATGCATTTCTGTGCTAAATTAATTCTTCTGTCTGATAGCAAAAATGGAAATCAATACAAATTCAATACTACAACTCCTCTTCTGAAAGGGAAAAGACAGGTCAATCTATCTAGTTTGCTCAAAAGAAGCTTGATCACATCAGAGCATAGAAGGCTCTGGTTAATCTCAGCAGTTACTTCTGGCCTAGAATATAAAATCTTTTTTTAAAAAAGTGAGTCTTTTCCCAAAAGCAGGCATTTTCAAGACACTTAGGGCTTGGCAATTCGTTTTAAAGGCAGTGGGGATTTCCCTGCTGATCAGCACACTTCAAAGTCAGCCTTCAAGTCGTGTCTTGAGTAGATCTTTTTGACAGAGCCTGACATACATTATACTCCAGTAGCTTTACAGCTTATTAATAAAAAAAGTCAAAATCCTCTCTTATCCTCTCTCCTCCTGCCCTATTCCAGCTCTGGCCAGCAATGCCTCCACTTGCAGCACAGGAGATAAGGAGGGGATTTCTGCTGCACCTCTCCAGCTGCCTGGATGAATCCCTCGAGCAGGGATTAAGATAACATTTTGTAATAACACAGAAGCTAAGCAAGAAATCCAGGCTGTCCCAGAGCTCCAGAGCCAACCATCTCAGCAATGTGGGAGATTTTTCAGCTGCACCATGACAGGAATAAATATTGCAAGAGGAACTGTCATTAAAAAAGACGGACCATTTACTGTGGAAATGAGAGGCACAAGGTGATGTGGTGGATCTGATGTGATGTAAACAGGCAAGTGATACCCCAAATCCAAGTTCTGTTCCCTCGTCCCAGGAAATGTCAGGATTAACTGCTGATGTCAGTGGAGTATTTCTGGAAGAAAAACACTAAGAGCAAGAACGAGGGCCAAACACAGCACTAATGAATAGCAGGGCACATTCCAAAGGCTGGCACCAAGGAAAGTATACTGAAACAAATACCCCACCTTCCTTTTCCTTAAAATTGCCATCAGAGCCAGTCAAAGCAGAGTTGTGCCTGGAAATGAAATGCACATCTGGCTGCTGATTAACAATCCTGCAGTGCCAGCAACAGCCTGGGACAATGACCAAGTGTTAAGGGACTGTTTCACAGGCTGGGGAACTGCTTTCACACCACTGTACAGATCACAGCAATTAGTGTTTCCTGAAAGCCTGTTAAGCAACATCAGGGTAAGGAAAACTGACTGCTTCTCAAAACACTCCCTCCGCTACTAATTTACCCTTCTTAAACCAGGGTATTTAAAGCCAGACAAATTCAAGTTAAATACAACTCCATGTACCAATAGCCCAGTAATTGCAATAGTCTGCCTGTTCCCTCCCCAGAGAGGCTGCAGCTTGAGTAAGAACTACACTGTAAAACTCAACTTGCACTGCCCAAGGGTCAGAATGATCTTGCTAATCAATCTATTGTTCAACACTTAATCCTCAAACAGCCCAAACAGATGATTTATTACTGGTCTCAACCTGAAACAAAAGTACCCAAAGGGTACACATACATCTTGTGTGTGGGTTGAACAGCTATAATTAAAGACTGATGCTTAAGTAAGCAAGAAAGCACTGGGCTTTTCAAGGTTAGCACTGCTAAGCAAATAAAAGTGCCGTTCCATTGACTGGCTACAGTTGAGTAAATAAATAGATCTCAGATGATTTTTTCCACTTGTGAAAAAAAGCAACCTTAGCACATGGCTGCAATAATCAGTGACAGATGAACTATTTTTGTCAAATCAGAAGGGTCATGCACCTTTCCCAAAGTCTGAACTGGCCTCAAGGTGTCACTGGAGCTGGGCTTCAGATACCAGGGAACCTGAAGGGCCTGAAGGAACAGTGTCCAACCACATCTGACCCGAAATGCAGATTGCAGGTAAACAAGTTCATGAGCTTTACACCGTTAGAAAGGTTTTGCTGTTATGCCCAGAGGGAAGACAAACACCTCTAACCACAGTATTCAGAGCAAAACCATGGAAAGATCTCATTAAAAGCGAACAGGAATGTTAAAATTCCAAACTCCAGTGGTGTTTTATAGAATCACAGAAGGGGCAAGGTTGGAAGGGACCACAGCGGGTTATCTGATCCAACCTCCTGCTCAAGCAGGATTACCCAGAGCACATGGCACAGGATTGTGTCCAGATGGTTCTGGAATATTCCCAGTTGAGGGAGACTGCACCCTATCTGGTCTCTTCCAGTGTTCAGTCACTGCACAGTAAAGAAGTTCTTCCTCAAGTTCAGGTGGAACTTCTGGGACACCAATATCAATTTGATATTGATTATGCCCCCCCTGGAATAATGAAAACCAAAAATAATCTGCTTTATAGTGAAGAACATGTTAGAAATTGTAGCCACACAATAAGCATCACCCTGCCTACAGGATACAAATGGGACATCTGACCTGAGGGTCAGGGAAGGGGAATGCTGTTGATTTTATAATTTTGGCATTCACAGCTGTTCTAAAAATATACTCACACAGTGTTGTTGGCCTAAACAAAACCACTGAAACTGGAGCCAGAGAAGGAGGCAGCGTCCCAAGGGACTCACTCCCAGGAGCAGATCCACTGGGGATTTGAGCAGCATCTTCACCGTGGGGTAGGAGGTGAAAGAGTGATCCATGTCCCAAACTGTGCTTTCCCCCTGAAATGAGCTTTAACTCTGGGAGGACATAACCCTACAGCCCCTGCTTGTGTAGTCACATGCTTGGCCACACAACCAGTGCTATAGAACTACGGGGGAAAAAAAGGGATGTCCCATTAATTGTGACACCTTGTGAAGAAGGGCATTGGGGGTTTTCAAATCTGACCACTTTGACGTGCAGGGTGGTCTGCTCCAAAACACACTCCTACACATCAAGGGGTCTGTCTCACACAACACTGACATTATTAAGCTGTGGCTAAAATGATAATTTGGGAAACAGGCAGAATTCCAACTCTACTGATTCCCTCTCCTCAGCTGCAATTAGAACTGGGCTGTCAGCCCATGGCATTTAGAGAAATACCAATTTTCAACCCATGAAGGACAGCTACAGCTTTCACCTCTCAAATATATTTATTCATTAAATGCTCCTGGTCAGTTTAAGTTTAGGGTATTAAAAATAGAAATTCAATGCCCATCCTCATCCTGTACCATTAACTGGTTCTCTGTAAGGCCCCAACAGTTATCTTTAAAATACCTGAATGATCATAAAACACAAGGTAAAACAACGGTATGTGCCAGCAGCTGAAAATGAGCACAATACTTCAAATACCCTTTAATAAACAGCAGATGAAACAGCCTTCTGCTGAATTTCCTGGGATCTTGGAGGAAGCTTATATAATATGGGAAGCTTCATTCAAGACAGTCTGTAAATCCTAAAAACCTGTTTTTTAACATGCACATACGTGCACATGTGAGAGGAGGGTAGGCATTAGGCTGAGGCAAATTTTCTTAGATTTTCAGGTGCTATGGAGAAATCCAGACAATTCATTAATAAAATTTCACTGTTAAAAGGGAAGCAAATGAAAAAAAAAAATCCATCTGAATTAAATGTGGTCCTGAAAAGTGGTGGGAATGTTAACTCTTTTAAATCCGTGGAAGATAATTCAGGTGCACAGTAGATCTCTCCCCACTGCAAACTGCACGTGGTCCCTTTCCTGCAGAGGGACTCCAGGCATCTGTGTAAAGATTCATGGCTGCAAAGGACACACACTGAGCCCTGACCAACACCTTCACTTGACACTTCAGGTCCTGGTCCAGTCTTTGATCTACTTTTTAAAACACAGTAAATAAATCAGGTGTGCAACACCACAGTGAAATTATCCCCTCAAGTATGAGGAGCACTAAGGTAGCCCTGCTAGCACTTGAAGGAGGACAAGCAGGGGCCTGGGGAAGATGCTACTCATGTAAGAAAGGTTTAACAGAGACAACAATACATGCAATTTATCTGGGAGGGCAGAGGGAAAGAGAAAAGAAGAAAAAACCCTCTGGGCACTTCAAGAGGAGAAAGAAGCCACAGCACAAAAGATGCTGCTTGACAATAAAACCCAGACTTTGGGGTAATGGTCTTTTTAAATTTATGTTAGAGCAGCACATAGGCCAAATTTTACCTCTATTTGAATAAAGCTCTCTGTTCTGCAAGTGCAAAGGATGAAAGGAGCAGGGATAGACTCTTGTTACAAGATTACAATCTATGAGGAAAGACGAAGAGGAAGAAACAGAGTACTGAGGACAGGAACTGCCTTACGGCTTAAGACCTCCACCTTGTCCCACTGGGATATCTGGCTGTGGGTTTTCCCATGGTACATATCACACGCCCCACACCCCTCAGTTGATTTGCCAAGGCATTTTAATCCCTCTTCAGTAAAGCCATGTTGATGACATTAAGCTGTATTATTTTTACTAAATCTTCTACATTCAAAGGTATGTGAAGGCACAAGGGGGTAAGGGATTTCTGACTTCAGTAATACCAGCAAATACTACAGGGCATTCATTTATCTACATTTAGGTAGGGAAGGATAAGGACTACTTATTAGTAACAATGACAAAATTTCACTTTTATTTCCATTTGAAACCATCAATTCATCCTGACAACAGACCATAATGTTTCTATCAAAGCTTTCATTAGAGAGGGTTTCTCAGATCGAGGACAGATTTTCCAATGAAACCACATATCTCATCTCACATGGGAAAAAAAACCAAAACAAACAAACAAAAAACGAAACAAACCACAACACACAATCAAACAAAAAAAACCCCAACATTTTCTTGCTTAGGACATTGCATGGGAGATGTCCATCCACTTGATTCAACTCTGAAGAATATTCCAAGCTTGCTTTCCCACATCTAAATAGGAAAACTGATTTATTTGCAGGGTCCTCTTTATTGTTTATCTCTGTTGTTATCTTACAGGACAGGGAAAAGAATGAAAATTCTGTCCTGACAGATCAGAAAAGGGCTTTGTACAATTCCTCTGACACACAATTGCAGAGATGGAGAGCGCAAATACTGAGATGGAGAGAACAGCTGTAATGCAGAAACAGAGTTGCCCAGCAGTCTGGGAGGATACATGGAAATGATGAATATGGTAACACCAAATAGGATTAGTTTTGCTCAAAAACCAACCAAAACCGGTTAGATAACATTCAACATTTGTCCATCACATTAAAAATTAAATAATTTCAGAACAGCTTCACATACTGTACAGCTCCTTACTGCACTGATGTTAAAAACAAAAAAAGAAACTGAAGCACTGAAATGGCAACGAGGACAAACTCTCCTCACAGCAGTTTTCACAAAGGTGAGAAACCAGCTTTATGTATCGGCGTGTTTCCTCCAAGGGTGGCAGCCCCACTGATGGTTTCACACTCCTGACAGCAGGTCCAGGGCCTTTTCTCTTCTGGTTTTCATGATGCTCCCTGTGGTTGTGCTCCCTGCCAGTGCTGTACCTGCTGGGAGCTGGGCAGCCACTTCTGCTCACCTCAAACCACGAATTCTGTGCAAGAAGAGCTCCTTTTCTTCTCGCTGGTCAGAGCCACTGAAGACAACTGTCCACTGCTAGGACTAGAAGAACAAAGAAACAAGCAGGTCAGATTACAGATATCATCCATGGAAGGGGAGGCTCCATTTCAGACAGGAGGTGCTTCAGCATCCTGTAGGAAGCATCACAAGATGATCAACTTAAAAACTCAACCAGAAGCAAGGCTGCTGTGAGGCTGGGGAAGCCTGAAGCAACAGTCTGCACAACCCTTTCTAGATGTTTTACATATTCACTATTAAACCCCCAGACACACAGTCCCATTTTGGACCACTTGCTGCAAGAAGGGCATTTTGGTGCTGGAGTGAGTCCAGAGAAGGGCAGTGGGGCTGGGGAAGGGTGTGGAGCACAAGTGTTACAAGGAGCAGCTGAGGGAGCTGGGGGGATCAGCCTGGAGAGAAGGAGGCTCAGGGGGAACCTTATCACTCTCTAAAACACCCTGAAAGGAGGGTGAACAGGTGGGGATCGGTCTCTTCTCTCAAGTAGTAAGTGATAGTACAAGAGGAATTGGCCTGAAGTTTCTCCAGGGGAGGCTTAGATTGGATATTAGGAAAACTTTCTTCACTGAAAGGATTGCCAAGCACTGGAACAGGCTGCCCAGGGCAGTGGTGGAGTCACCATCCTTGCAGGGACTTAAAGACATGAAGAAGTGGCACTGAGGGACATGGTTTAGTGGTGGTCTTGACAGTGCTGGGTTAATGGCTGGGCTGCTCTTAATGATCTTTCCCAACCTAAACAATTCTGTGATTCTATGATTTTGAAACTCCCTGAAACAAGACAACTTTTTTGGGGTGTTTTTAATAACAATTATTTCAGGTGTGACAAACTTTTTCAGCGCTCATGAGTCAAACTCCATGTTTACACCCAAGTTTACAAAAGTGGATGACTAACTTTTCCCCCCTCTGTTATGCCACAATAAACACCTACACATTGTTTCTTCCACCCAGGTGAGTGACAACATCGACCCAAATTCTTAGGCACATCCAGACACAGTTTCCACATTAAGTTTTGTCCAGTGAGATCACTTAATACTTTTATCAAACGTTGCTGAGTCATGGGATTAGTGAAATTTCCACCTATTGTTTCCAGAATGTTATACTGGTGGTGACTTAAATTTGAACTTTCAAACTTTCAATCGTGACCTAAAGCCTGAAAAGATGTGAAACACCTTCACTGTTATTTGGATCCTTGATCTGTACGAGCAAGAAATGTAAACTCAGTTTATTAAATTTGACAAAGTCTCAAGAACTTCCTTTCTTTTTACTCTATTAGGTAGGAAAATTTTTTAGCAGAAGTTTGGGGCCTAGTGGTTTTGTTTGTTATTGGGTTTTGGAGTTTGTTTTGTTACTATTTTTTTTATTGGTTAGTTGTTTTCATTCTTTTAAAGATAAAACCTTCTGCAATGCATTTAGACAGCACATAACAGTAAGGCTGGATTCAACTGAAGACTAAACTGGAGAGGAAGGATGTAGAGGAGTCAGAAGTTGCACAAACATGCAGCTTCTCCTGCCTCAAATGACACACATGCTGGTATCAGAAGGGAGGCATTTCCTTAACCCCTCCATTTTCCCCTCATAAACCAAGTATATTTGCACATACTGTTACTGAAAGACCCTCTGCAGCCTTTAATATGGAATCACAACTGGAAAAAGAAAAAAAAAAAGGAAATTATTTTTCTGAAGTCCAAACAGAACTGACACAGTTTCTTTGAGCAGACAGCAGGAGCACTGCAGATGCTTCTTGTGAGACAGTTAAAGAGGATTTGAGACCACTAAAGCCTTGGGACCAAAAGAAATCTAAGAACAACAGACAAAAGTGTTCCAGTAGTGGTAGGAAACACCAGCTCAGATGTCAGCACACCAATTTTACCTAAGTTTTTGCTAGGAAGCTGCTGAAACACAGTAGTTTCCTTAAGGTTTAAAGACTTGATTTTCATGAAATGTCCTGATATTTTAAAAAATCTTAAGCTCTCATGAGTATACAACATAATTAGCACCAAACACACTGTCTGTGCTCCAAGTTTCCATCCATCAGCTGAAAGCAGAACACTCCTCCGAGATCCTAAAGCTGGTCTACACATCCACATTTTGTGAAGGCAGCAAATAGGTAATTCTTTTTGGATTTTGGACTCCTAATTTTGTTCCTTCCTTATTCAGTAACCTTAAAGTAAATCTAATTTACAGATGAGGAAAAAAAAGTCATTGGAATTGTGTACCTAAAGGGCTTTGACATCTACAGGTGAAGAGATTATACTAAAATATTTTAAATTTTGTAACAGCAGCAATAGGTTATGTAAGCAGTAACAAAAAAAAATCAATTGACACTTCCAATATTTAGAAACTTAATAGCCTCAACACACTTTTGATACACCTGTATTTTCTTCAGCAAGCATCTGCCTTAGAAAAATGTTAAACTAGGTAAGATGTAGTGCATGGTTCCATTCCTTTCATGCACATATAAGAAGGTGTGTAAATTGGTACATGAATCCATTAACAGGAAAAAGAAATAATCTTTACCTTTTCTAGACCCCATTTCCGTCTCGATGAAAGGCAGTTCATCCTTAAGGCTTCCCTTGTCTGTAGATTTAAATTAAAACTATTAAAGGGAGCAGTTTCTCAGCGTGTAGAAAATGTTGATATAAACCAGAATAAGTACCTTTCTGTCCAGAAGTGTCCCAAACAACAGGACGAAGAAGCCCTAAGAAATTGCAAAACCAGTTAACAAAACCAGCATAGCCACATGATGTTTCTCCAGTGCTTCTAGATGTCATTCCCTTTCAGACAGATCTCATCACCTATGATTCAGGCAACAGCAATGCACAAAATGGGTTTATCCACCCAGGTCATACAGGCTCTCAGGAACATTAGGGTGGGATATACAACCTGTGCTAGTTCTCACTAGGAACTGGACTGATGGGTTACATACCAGGACTTTCTCAGCCCACTCAGTAGCCATCTGAGCCAAGAAGGGTGAAGGCAGACTGGGTGTACAACAGTGTGCCAGGTAACATTGGATGTTTATTCTGAAGAGTTAATCAAAACCAGAGAATAAATCATGGAATGGTTTGGGTTGGAAGGGACCTTGAAGATCATCCAGTTCCAACTCCCTGCCATGGGCAGGGATACCTTCCAGTAGACCAGGTTGCTCAAAGCCCCATCCAACCTGGTCTTGAACACTTCCAAGGGTGGGGCAGCCACAGTTTCTCTGGACAACCCGTACCAGAGCTGCCTTCACTTGGCAAGCAAGAATTTTCTGCATGTTTCATTAATTGATGAGACATCTTTGCAGTTACTGGACACGAACTGGTGTATTTTACGTTTAACAGAAATTCATCATCTCAATTCTTCATCACCCTTTAAAGCAACTAGTTGGCCCCATTACCCCTCTACCTTTGCTGTGCTAGTGCAGGATGCCTTGTGCTTGCACCATGGAAAAGGGCTGAGTCAAAAGGAAAGCTTAGATCCTATTTGCAATGCACAACAGGTGCTGCCAGCCCCTCTTTGACCTGATACCTTTATGCCAGACTCAGAATCCAAGCACATCCTATTCCCAGTGTCCCCGAGTTTACCTGGAAGGCGTTCAGCAGCGCGAACGTGATGTGGAATGCCAGGGAGTGGCTGTCGACAATGGTTGCTAATCCAAACCCCCAGGTGAGACCCAGAAGAGGTGTCAGAAGGGCAACGTTTTTGCTAATTCGGATCATGCTGCTCAAATCATGCGACTTGCAGCCTTCTCCAACAGAGGATCTCCCAGTCTTCACCACAACCACCACCACCACGACCAGATTCACAACAATGATGCTCAGAGCAGGTGCAACAAAGGCCAAAAGGGCTTTTGTCTCATACCAGTTGAGCCAGCAGGCTCCACTCCTTAAATACCCATTTTTTGGTTCAGTTATAGCAACAGTGAGGATGGATATGACCAAGGGGCATCCATATCCAATGGAGAATGCGGCAGCTAGGAACACAGATTTTGTTATCTTAAAAAAAATTAATAACAATCCATAGAGAATCAAGAGGCCCAGGGTAAACATCCAAAAAAACAAGGCAAGATAGAAAAAGTGAAGGAAAAAAGTGGCTGCTACACACAGTTTGTAGTTCAGGGCCGTGTTGTGCACAATAGCTGCCAAGATGAACAAAACATCAGCAACGAGAAGCGACGCGGCGATGTTGACCAAACAGAAGTGACGCATGTAGGTGATTTCGGTTTTTGTGACGTGGTGCCAGACAACAGCCTCGATGACAAGGCAGAGAGCCAGGCTGGCAATGGAGAGGCCTAAGCCCACGCGAGTGATGTAATCCAGCAGGGCGCTCCGCAGCGTGACAGGCGACATCAGAATGGAGAAGGACCTGTAGGTGCGGCGCTGGTGGGTGCAGACACAAACCACACTGCCGGCGGTGTCCGACTGCGTCCTGCACGCCCTGCTGTCCCACCGCCTCTCGGCCGAGTGCCACCCCACACACTGGGCCTCCACCTGCTCCAGTTTATTCACCTTCTCAAAGGTGAGCAAAACTCTCCGGAGCTCCTCTGGCAGCGACACCGACAACACCATCCCGTTGACGAAGCCCGGCTCCAACCGGGTGCTCTCCATTATGGCCCCAAGCGTTGGGAACGCGATGCTGATGGCTTTGGAAGCCCTGGGTAACTTCAAAAGCTCTTCTTCTGGAATCACCACGTGCCCAGTGATGTTTCCTGTGTTGTTGAACTCCATGGAAAAATCGAAGCTGGTCCCTGAAGTATTTCTGTGTATGCTGTAGCCTTTTGTAGCGATGAAGGGCTCCTGTACACTTTCCGACCCATTCCTTAGAAGAAGATTCCCAGCAAATAAATTCACTGAGTCCAGCAATTCTGAACTAGCATTTCTGTCCTTCACAAATGCCCAGTTGGAAATGATGGAGCTGTTCAGAATATGGTTTGCTATCCTGCTATAGCTCTGAAACAAAAATACAACTTATTTATTTTTTATATTAGAAGAAACCAACCAACAGGTTACTGGCAGAGGAGCCTCCAGAAAGGCTCATTTAATTAAAGAGTGATTTTTATAAAGGGACTATTCCTTTTGATGATGAACATGTTCCCTATGATCCATCCCAGTCCAATCCAAACATCTCTTTACTAGAATTGTCTTCTTCGTATCATAGATCAAAAAGTGATTGGAGATGCAAATATAAAGCAAAAAAATCAGGACACCCGAGCTCTGTTCCAGATGCTGCTCTGCTGTGAAGGTCTGATTTACATCACCCTCCCCGTCTTTCTTTCCCCACCTCTCTGATTTCTGAGTTAAAAGATCCCAGTTTCTGCTGGGCAACATACAGCAACACAGCTGCAAGTCAGCACCTCCAAATGTCATACTGCAAAAATGAATTCTTCCTTGTACTGCTACTCCATGTCTACAACAGCAGGTCCTGAAAACTTTTGCTTTTGAAGAAATTCAATTCCACAGTGTATTTTCATCATACATGAATAAGTCAAACAGGTTTTTCTGACAAAAAAACAATGGCTTACTCTGGAAACTCTTTCCAGGTGGTATCTGTGTGATTTCCAGCCACCAATTCATTGGACATTTTTGGCCATAAGGACAAAACACTGTATGGATGCTCTAGAGATCTCAGCACCACCTCCCAAATCCCATAAAGGTAAATACCTGCATTTTTGCTCTAGTGACATTCTTTGATAACAGCAGGGAAATCTTCTTTAGCAAATCCACTATATCAGCAATGTTTCCTGGAATGGCTGGTGAGGACAAGATATCTGGGATGATACATGAAAAATCAGCCTGGCAGCTACTATTGCCATGGTCATCAGCACCAAAATGTTTTGGTCCATCTCCAGGCTTCCCATGCCCTCCTGCTACAAAAGGAAGATGTTCTCCAGAGCATGGAAGGAGTCCCCTTTCAGATATCCTCTGGAGGGAGGAAAACACATTTAAGACAATTAATGAAAGACTGAAAATGAAGCTACAGTTAAAACCAGGCAAGAGGTCCAGTGCTGGGTGTGCAGAGAAAGTGCTGGATGGACTGAAAGCCAGAACCAAAGCTCACCTGAGGAAAACACTGTGCTTCTACAACACTCAAGAAGGAAAGGACAAGAACTAAATGCACTGCCTTATTCTTGAAGTGACTTAAGTTCTTGCAGTTGAGGAGGAGAATTTATCATGAATCATCTGTTTATTACAGACATTGGTGTTGCTCTTTTCTCAGGTTCACCCTAGTGCACCCTTGTCTCAGTTTAGATCCACATGAGGAACATCAGCCAAGTGAACAAGGCAACTTTATTTCCGAATTGTGTTCCCACACATGCATTTACCAAATTTATTTCCTTTCACTTGATTTAAGATGGTGAAAGGACAAGAGCACATGTCTTTTGAGTAGTGGCTGAGGGAGCTTGGGGTGTTTAGCCTAGACAGGATCAGGGAGAACCTTACTTCTCTCTACAACAACCTGAAAGGATTTTTTAGCAGGTGGGGGTTGGTCTCTTTTCCCATGTAACAAGCAACACGACAAGGGGCCTCAAGTTGCATCACGGGAGGTGTAGATTTGCCATAAGGAAAAATTTCTTCACTGAGGTGGTCAGGCATTGGAACAAGGTGTCTGGGAAAATGGTGGAATCAGAATCCCCGGAAGTGTTCAAAAAATGTGTGGATGTGGCACCGTGGGGACATGGCTTAGTGATGGACACAGTGGTGCTGGATTAATGGGGGACTCAATGACCTTAGAGGACTTTTCCAACCTAAATGGTTCTGTGATTCCATAAAGTCAAAGCTTGTTATCAAAGGATTCTGTGTTTTGGGATCCCATCATCTTCCCTCTGCTCAAGACTGAAGGCAGAGGAGGGGAGAGGCTGTCTTTGCAAGAAATTATGAGCATAACAGTTACCTCACCTGAAAAAGGGACTGAACATCCAGGTTTGCACAGGCATCTGACAACATTTGCCACTTTCTGTCTTCACAGACAAAGCTTGTCTCCCCGTGGAATGAAGGAGAACAAGGCTGAATACAAATAGCACCATTGTCTTGGCAGGGAATGACATTTATACAGCCACCTGAAAAATAAGGTGTGAGCATGTCACAGTCCATGAGGTGAATATCAAAGGTGTAAAATACTGATAACTGAAAGCAGCTGACAAAGAGTTAAACACGACCCATAGTTATGCACTGTACCTTGCTCATTCCCAGTCTTTGATTCCCTGCCAAGAACCTGAAAAATAAGAAGTGAAATTTATTTAAACATTCAATGCACACTTAAGATGATTCCTTGGCACAACCCAGAAAGGGTTTCAAGGGGAAAACAATCCTTTTGAGGTCCAGAATGCAGAGCTCGTGGTCCCTTGCTTGTACAGACCAATTCAGAACTCTCTACTTAGTTTTCCCTCTAGATGAAACCTTCAGCTGGATCCTTCTGCTCAAATGGCACACTGAGCTTGTGCACATGATCAGTCAAATGAGTCAGTCAAAAAGCCTCTATTAAGCCCCAGTACTTTCCATGTTGATGAGAAAATGTGATTTGCTGATGTGATCTACTTGACTTGCCATAAGATAATGCTACAATTGTACAAATACCAATAGCTTTGTTCCTCTCCTGACTGGGAAGCAACTCCAAGGCGCCTGTAGAGCTCCTGCAGGCAGGAACACCTACTGGAACTGTGTGTTGTACAGCCTGACACAATCCAGAACAGCTTCCACCACTGCTTGGTCAGCTGGGCCATCATCTACAACCAGCCAAACCTTCCAGTACCTAAAAAGACGTACAAGAAGGCTGGAGAGGCACTTTTCATAAGGGCATGGAGTGCTAGAACAAGGAGGAACGGGCATTAAACTAACATAGGACAGGTTTGGATTAGATATATGGAAGAAATTCTTTACTGTGAGGGTGGTGAGGCACTGCCAAAGGTTGCCCAGAGAAGCTGTGGCTGCCCTATCCCTGGAAGTGTTCAAGGTCAGGTGGGATGGGGATTTCAGCAACGTGGTCTAGTGGAACTCACCCTGAGAGCAGTGTGTGGTGTGGCCAGGAAGAAGTGCACAGCCCAAAGGAGCAGGCAGTGGACTACCCTCACATCCATCATTGTTTATTTGCTGCTCTCCTCCTGGAAGAAAAGTAATAAAGAAGTTTAGACTCTGTTTCCACTTTTTGAGCACAGTATGATTACTAGCAAGAAAGCAGGTAAAGCTATGCCAAAGACTGCCCTTACTGGGCTTGCAAGGTGATTTTTGGGCATTCATAATTTATTACCTTCACTGCAAATGATTTGTGAATCCTTTCTTAAAAACAGATAAAAATCAGTCCAACACTGAAAGTTACTGCATTAATAATTTACTGTAAACTGTGAGCTGGAGAGCTTATTAAAGCAGTTAAGCCAGTGGGTCCCTTTTGAAGTGATTTAAGACAGCTTTGCCTCCACTTGGTTCAATGCTGCTGCTCTCCTTAGGCAGTTTCTGAGGAGACCTGCCATGTGAGGTAGGAAACTTGGGCAGTTCAGGGCTTGCATATCAAATGCTAATAAACAAGGACCAGACTGAAATAAAGAGTTATTTCCTCTGCAGAAGGATTCAGACCTCTATTTACTGCACGAAGTTTCCCATGATCCTTGGAAAAAGATAAACATCTTGGGATGGAACTTGCTACAGTCATATTTGTTGGGAGGAAAATAATCCAGTGAAAGGAATGAAGGGGAAACAATGTGTTAGATCAAACCTAATTATTACATGCTTTACAATGTCCAAGGCAAAAGCAATAGCTACTCTGCATTTGTACACCTCACTATGCTTTTATATCTGTGGGTTTATTACTTAATTGTGAAATGATCATGGATGTAATAGCTCGATGGATGCACTGAATTTCTAAGGTAGCTCTAAAGGAGAGCCTTGTGAGAGCCTCCTGAATTCCACTGTTAATTGGAAAAGCATTTTCTGGGTTAAAATCTAGAAGCCATTAGCTCTTCTAAGAAAATAAAATGGCTAAGGTAAAGCAAACCAAAATACTTGGCTTAGTATTGCCAAAGAACGGGAGGTGGCTGGGAAACACCTACAGGTCTGAGGCAAAAGATTTTATTAAATTCTTTTCTGATTTCTGCAGTCATTAAATGTTGATTGCATGCTCACAGCCCTGATTCCATTCCAAAGCTAGGAACCCTTGAGATCATCATCATGTTCCGCCATTAATTAATTCACATTCATTCTGTATTTAATCACCGACGGAGCTCCACCTAGGGCTGTTACCTTTGAGTGAGGCAGAAATCTGGGACACCTTCAGGTACCTCAGGCTCACAGAGATACTGGACAAAACGCTGATCTTGCTCAGCTGCATTGCTTGACTCATCATGGAAACCTCCCTGTCTCACCACTGCAAGAACCTGCCAAGGAAACTACTGTGCAGCAACAGAAACTTGGAGCAAAACAAGTGAAAGAGCAGCAAGTCACTGCAACTGCAGGAAAAAACGGGGATATAGTGACACAGAGCCACATGGAAGCATCTTCCTCCAAAGGATCCAAGATAACTTATCTCTAATAATAAACTGTCTACTGCCACTAGTGGCTGCCTTTTTCAGCAGCTGTAAACATGTTAACCCTCTCTTCCAGAGGATTGTGCTCCATCAGGACACAGGTATATGGACAGCTGAGTTGTCAGTACCCTCTCACATGAAAAGGAGTTTCTAGTGAGAGGACACTACACACCCACAGGTATCCACAGGTATCTCCTACCCAGCTCAGGAGATTGTCAGCAGCTGCTGATCCTCCTTGTCCAGCTCATTACAAAACCAACAGAAAGAGCTAGGAGTGAACAGATGGACAGTGGTTACAAGAGAGCAAAGAGCCTCTGAAAACCATAAANAAAAAAAAAAAAAAAAAAGGTAAACTGATCATGTATTTAAAAAATAATCCCTATGCTGGTTAATGCCTTAAATTCAAATCCCTTACTCTGTGCCCTCTGTTTGTTTAAAATTGAAGTATTTTGTAAAACCCTACAAAACTATCCTCCTTTCTTCTACCCTGAGCACATTCTTGCTTTTAACTTCTGACAGGATGCACAGCACAGCAGTCTGAGTCCATGCTGGCACAGCTACCCAAAGGCTCTGCCCAAGCAGTGACAACTGTGGGAGCTACAACCCCACACTGCTGGACCCAAAGTCTCTGGCCAAAGGGTTCTCCATCACCTGCAGTCACTTCTCTCACCCCTCTCTATTCCAGATGACAAATTATAGTTGCATTTACTGGCAAAACTGTAAGCACACATACAAAATTAAGATTTATACTGACCTCACCATAATTAGTTAGACAAATGTATTTTCCCAAAGAATACAAACTTGCATTGAGTGTATTTAACATTTATAAAAAATACTGAATTGTTACAGAACCTTATCTATTAGTTTTAAGGCTTGAATAATTATGATCACTTGCCATTGCTACCATGCAAGTTGAGGCTGCAGCATGAGGGTTCAGAGTGTTCACCATGGACATCCAAGGACAAAAAGTAGATTTTAATTCTCCCAGAATGGTATTAGTTGTATTTTTAAAGGAATTGCACTTGGAAAATGTGAACTTAAGTAACGCAATTTCTGAGAGTTATATTTATAGTAATTTCAGCCGTAAGAAAACTCCAGATTTTCTTAAAAGTCATGACACTGTGATTAGAGACCAATTACAAAACTTCAAGAAAAAAAAAAAATCAAAAGTAATTATTTCCACAGAGCCAAGAGAATATAAAACAAAGGAAGTAAGTGCAAAGTAAATACAGCCATAGCAATTAAATGCATTTCGGATTATGAATGAACCAATTTCACAGACCACTGATAATTCCCAAGCAGTTCTGGAATAGTCAAGTTTTGTGATAGTACTCACTGTTTTTAGAAGTCTGGGTTTTACTTTAAGCAAAATTAGCCCAGCCAGAGTTCCACAAGGTATCAGAGGTGAGTGTCTAACCATTCATCTGCTGCCATCGTGCCCCAGTCTCACTCTTACAGCCTTAGCCAGTGCTCCCTTGAGTGCTCTGATTCATTTGGAGTTTTCCCATGAAGAAATAACCTGAGGCATCAGCTGCTTCTTTTCTTGCCTGACTGGATTAACGTTGAGGAATCTGCAGATGACAATGAAGGTATTGCACTTCAAAATGACAAAACAAGTTACAAACACACCCACAAAACTGCCAGATTGCCACCTCTGCCAGGAGTCCACACCCATGAATCACACCGGTGTGGTTGGTACCCTTCCTCCAGGTGGAGGAGGCAGCTCCTGCTCTTCTGTGTTTCACAGACTCACAGAATGGGTTGGGTTGGAAGGGACCTCAAAGATCACCCAGTTCCAACCCCCTGCCACGGCCAGAGACACCTTCCACTAGACCAGGTTGCTCAAAGCCCCATCCAGCCTGGCCTTGAACACTTCCAGGGATGGAGCATCCACCACTCCTCTGGGCAAGAGATCTTCTAAACACCCCAAACCAAAACCTTACCAAGTTAACATATCACCGTTTATAAATCGAAGATCACACTGCTGACAGGAACACAGCTAAAAAGCTCAGTAATAACCTTTCCTTTAGGGCTACCCCAGCATAAGTGGTGACAATTGTCTGGACCTTGTGCCACTGTTGGCTCTCCCAAATATCACCTCACCTCCACCAGGCAGACTCCCAATAGCCAGTAACATGCAGCAAGTAGTTTATCATAACAGATGAGCAATTCCTACAGCTCCAACAGGATTGCTTTGAAAGAGCTTTGGTCATGAGCTTTTTCCACATTCTTGCAATATGTTTACAGCTTTCCTGAGATAGTTACTTTGTCTGCTACCACAACTCTAATCACTCCTCAGTCAGAGGCATGTCTCCAGTTCTAGCCTAAATGTAGGTCTCATTTACTGTTCTCATACACTGAGCCTCACATCTCCTATCAACATCAAGCAGGAATTCAGCCAAGCACAATCAGACAACCCACCTGGGAAGGTTAAATTACTTGTACCTGATACAATACTACATAGAGATGAATTTAAAAAATATCCCAAGGGCCAAAAAACAGATCATGTGTATGGACACCTGTTAAAAGGCTTCCTGCCCATGTCACCTGGAGCTGTGCTTCTACACATGCACTGAACCTTTACTATGATGGCAAAATTGAATGTCCCTTGATTGTGAAACACCTCCCCAACTTCAGCAATAGTCCTCTGAAGGACACAGAGACCAGCATCCTGCAACACTCACACACGCTTCTTCCAGAGGGAAGAGCCATGAATCTGTGCTCCCAGGGGGTTTGCAAAGATACTGAAACCATGACTTCCAGCAAAGAGGGCACTCCAAACACTGAACCAGCAGCTCACCTTTACAAGCTGGTCGGGGTTGTTTGCATTCCTCAGGCTGGGAGGTGTGTGCTCAGGGACCCAAAGGGAGTGGCTTGTCTTCTCAGCTCCTGCAAAATCCAATTACTCAAGATCTAGATCAGCTGCTTCAATGTTGTGCTGCGTTCTCAGACATCAGGAACATCTCAGGTAACTTTAACAGCAGCCAAAAGGCAGCTGTGAAAGCCTGTTTTTACCATCTCCTTTGGAAACAGTTAGCAGACTCCTGAAAATCTATGACTTTAATGAATACAAGGTGTTTTTTTAAAAGTTCAACAGATACTTTACTACAAAACTCAAACTTTGCAATACATCACAGGTTTCCAACAGAAACTTCACTACCATGAAGCAACATTAATGACCTCATCTTTGTGGAAAAAAATCAAATAAGTAGATCTGTAATTTTGGTATGTTTGTTTATGCAAACAAAAGCTTTTTAGAGTATCTTGTTAGGATTGAATAGAAACCTCAGGAGTTTAAAAATACCCTTCTGTTGTTCTGTTCTTCATTTCCCTCTTCACTCATCCATATCCCTATGTAATATCCCATACCACCAGTATTCACTTCTTCATGATACACTTAAATGACTCAAACATGCATTTATCCATAATACTAAGTGGCAAGATGGATCTTAAAAGGAGGCTCTGAAGATGCACAGTAAGGTTACTTCAATGTGAACCAACAAGGCAAATAAAGGAGGAAAGATCCTAAGAAGTTTAAAAATTCCCAGTTACATTTCCAAAACAACAGTAAGCTTTCCGAGTGCTTAGATCCTAAGCCATCCTGACAGTCAGGAACCAGAGCATCCCAGTGAGCAAATGAAAATCTGAAGGCCTCAAAGGGGGACTGTATAAAGATGTTGCTCCCACTCCCCAAAATCCTCCTGCAAAGAATTCAATGGCATACAAAATCCTTCCCTGAACAGAATGGAGCAGACATTTGAACAGGTTTTTGTAGTGATTTTATTTGCTGAGTTTGGATAGCATGCATCATTTTACAGCACTGGTATAAAGTCAGTGAAGCACACAGCTCTTAGGAACTTGTACTGTGGAATGTCTTCAAAACCATTACCCCCTCCCCCTTCACTCCAGTATATAACACTAGCTGAAGACAGGACAGACATATATCAGGGCAATTTCCTTATGGCTAAAAACACTCATAGCAGCGACTTTTAAAGGAGGGTTTATTAAATGAAGTCATTGCACTTGGGTCATTTATTGCTATAGCGAACAAAGGCCATTAAATAACAAACACCTTCCATTTCTGGCTTTAACTGATTGTCTTGTTCTGTTCCTCCCTCTACAAGCTCACACACAGGCACGATTTCTTCAGAGCAATCCATCCCAACATTTGTTTCATGCTCTAGTCACAGTGAAGAGCTTGTATAACAAAACTGGGTATTCCATTAGGCTCAGTTCTTGCTTTTCATCACCTTGCTTTACAGGTATGAATTCTAAGCAAGGGTTTAGTGTCTGACAGGAAGCATTACTGCTGCACACGATTCCTCCATCTAAACACTCAGCTCAAACCCCTCATTTGTGATGCATTCAGGCAATTCAAAGTTAAAAGCATTAATACTGAATCAGCTTATTAGCAATCTGACTAGCAAATATTACTCAATACCTGCAGAGTATATTAATTGAATTTCAAGAACTGCTTGAAGAAGCAATCAACAAACACCCTCGAACTGGCTTTTTGACATTTAGTATTTTATGACGCATCAACTGTGGAAAAAGTACACTTTCAAGAAGCAACACTTCCATGTCACTTGAGCAAGTGGCATACTAAATAATTACTATACTTATGACTACTCCCATGAATAGAAGCTTAATTACTTCTTTTATTGGTGGAGTTGCCAAACTATGTGGCATTTTTTTGTCATTTAAATTATAGCAGACCAAAGGGAGATGAGCTGATTACTAACAGAACTAATGCATTTAACTGACTTTCTAAAGCTGTATGGTTTTTAATTCTTTAATCAAATTAGCACAGCAATAAATACCATTGTCCCCCACCACTTTGCATATTATTTGTATAGTATTCTGCTGCAAGTGTTGAGCTCAGGGGTTAAATATAATGATAATCCACAAGATGTCAACTGTCTTTCATAAAATACACTGTCTTGGACACCAGCACAATGATGTTAAAGCAATTGTTCCAATCACTCATTAAAATACAAAGATGTTATTAAATTTAGAGGTACACAGTATACTGAGAAAGGTCAGGGCATAAATATATAAATATTGAGACCTTTTGAGAGTATCAAAGTTCCAAAGGGATTTATTTGGAGACATATTATAAACAAAACCTGACTATTGTAAAAACAGATCATGATCATATTGAACCATTACAAAGACTGAAGATTTCAGTTTAGATACACAGGTGCACGGTGATTTAAGGTTTCCTTTTCCATGCTGTTTGCTGTAGTATTTTAGGCACAACAGGTTAAGACTGGACTCGAGCCTGGTTTCTGTATTTCTTGCATTTTGCAGTTTTAAAAGTTGATTTTTTTTCATAATTTCATGGTTCAGTCCTAAATCCCTTTTTCAATCCCATAGTGCAAGTGACAAACCGTTATGTTGAACTGCTCGGATTCGATCATTCGTTCTCACTACAGTGCATAGGAGTTTCACCTGCTTCATTGCACTAACAAATTCCTATTTCATTACTCAACTTATAAACAGCATAGTATTAATATTCTCACTGCAGACAGGCACAACAGCATAACCCTGGGTGAGACTGCCAAAATAATACAAATATATATTCCCTTTTGCATGTCGGGGAAAAATAGTGACTACGATTACAATACAATTATTCCACCCCTCCCAATAGACTATTTTACAGATTAGTTGTAAAGATAGATCACCCTATTTATAGTATAGTTCTCTTTAAAAATTAAGCTACAGGTATTCCATAAAAATCTATTAAGAATTCACTCTCCTTTCTATACAGATTCAGTAGTATTTTCCAGCAAACCAAAAAAATAAGGTCTGCAATTCCAGCACAGTAAGAAATAAGGCCTCTTTTATATTGGCAAAAAAATTACACCATTATTCTTTTTTGTTTTCTTATTTCTCTGAATATAAGACTATATTCCTTTTTACTACATTTTTTTTAAGACTGTAGAACACCAGCATCCATTATGATGAAACACAGAGTCAGTTCTCCTCTTGTTCAGCTTTGAATTCCTGGTGAGTTAAAAACATTGAGTCCATAGCTCTCATGTAGACATCACTGCTTTCTTCAATTTCTCTATTTCAACCTGAAAAATGGACATACAGAAAAGAAACTAAGTCAATATTTAAGTAGCAATAAAGGAAAGTCTTTAAAGCTTTTACCAAAGTTTTTCAAATACCCTGAAGTAAATAATATTGTAACACTGCTGCATTTGACAGCTCAATGTTTACAGCTGATTTTGTACTACCATGTTGCTAAACAAAAAGGGACTCAAAATCATTAACAATCTGCCTACAGTTCTGGTACATCTTGTTGGATAAACTCATTCTGAATAAATCAGAGCTGGGTTATGGAAACACTTGATATATCTGCATGGCATGCTGCATCGTCACCTCAGAGCAACTCCCTAAAACAACCTTCATACCAAACACTGTGCCATGATTAAATTGTATTTCCTCAAATGGACTTGGGGGATACCTGAAAGTTACCCCTTCTTCATCCCCAGTGCATATTTAAGGCAACTGCTTTGATTGCTTTAAAGACACATTAAAAACTGGACTCATCAGAAGTTGTTCTCCAGTGTCAAAAGCACCTTCATAGACAGTAAGATGTAGTACTTCACAAATAAAGTACCCTTTTCTACCAGACACAAATGATTTCCTACAATGAGCTCATCCTATTAACTACTTAATGGCATCATATTGCAATGCAGGTAATGTTCTTCATCAATAAACTGAGGAGTGGTGTTCATTCATAAGGAATTTTTTCAGATGCATTCTGCTCTTTTGGCAAATTATCCACACTTAATATTTAAAAAGTTCATCAAAAATTTAGAAGTTTACTTTTGCCTTGTTTTTCTTTTGATTACCTAAAGTAAATTTGTCTTTTAATCTTAAAAGAGCAAAGTATTACCTGTCTCTCTTGGAACATGTCCAGTTGGACATTATTTCTAGCAATGCTAAACTTAACTCTTATCTCAACACCCACACATATTGTTATAAAAAATATTTCAGATAAAGAAAGCTGAACTTGGATATTCTATATACATTCAGCTGCCTCATGAGGAATTCCTTCAAACCCCACACTAACACAGCAACATAAAACAAGACTGAACAGGTTTGTTAAGACTTCCTGTGACATCAAATTCCAAAACAATGCCTACACACTTCTGAACTACCCACCCCTTTGCAAACTTGTAACATTACCTCCAGATTACTTCGCAACAGCTTCTCTTCCTCCAAATCCTTCTTTAGTTTTTCCAGTTCTCTCCTAATAATGATACCAGAAATACAAGTTAGAAGGGGGAGTGCGTGGGGGAAATAACCTTCACAATTACTGAGGATACAGGCCTTGTTTAAATTTTACAAGTGGAATTCACATAACATGGTACATGCCCACAAATGAACTGTTACTGAAATCTGTCAGACTGGGAGCTTTCACCAACTCCCAATACTTTTTGCCTATCACTGTGCACCTATTCCTAATTTTTAATCACAATTATAAGTAGGCTACTTAAAAGTTTGCACTGTTACTTAACCTTGAATTTAAGCTAAAATAACATGGCAACTTCTCCACAGAGGAAAAATTATGCAGAAGTTCCTAATTATGAAATAAAGTATATTTTATGTTCAAGCAAGAAAGCGCAAATTATTGTCAAGCTGCTGAAGTTGATTCATTAATCTTCAGAACTAATAATTTACTAGTTTGCTTTGGAGACCAGCTCATTCTGATGCTTAATAACCTCTCAAGAGCTAAGTCTAAAAGCCAGTTTAATTAACACTAGCCATTATTTAAATACTGCCAAAATGAGTATCTGTGCCATGATACTAAAACCAGCAAAGGTGAATTTCCTGCAGATTGATCTTTACTATGTTTACTCAAACAACAGTTCCATTTTTTTCTCCATTATTCTCCAATCACAACCCTACCCATACAACGAGGTCACCATGACCACCAGTTTGAAAGGCTCAGTAGTATCTTGCTCTACCACAAGTCAGATAATACTGCAAGTACTTTTGCACAGTGTTACACAAAGCCAGCACATGTACTTATGTTATTATCACAGAAAAAATTACCTAGTTTTTCTTACAATGAAAGCACAAACTATTTGAGAAATACTTTCAAAAACCTGTAGTGAATGCAGGAGTGCAAAGGAGGAGGGGAAAAAATATTCTGACATCAAAAATGTACTGATATCAAATTTGTATGTGTCTAGGACATTGGGATGGATCAACTTTGAAAGAAAGCTCTAAATTAATGTTTACATATTATTATCATAAAACAGTTTTCTTACTTTTACATCTGGGATTAAAGAGTCTATGATGTCTATCTATCCCTCTGCAGATTGAAAAAGATGATATTTACCCATGTTCTTTCCTCAGTGCATCTATTAAACCCATCAAATCATTAATCTGAGTCCTGAGCTCTTCCACAGAAATTTTTTCATCATCTGTTTCTCCTTTAAGTTGGATGTCTCCAGGTAAAAAGTCGAGTATGACAGAACTTGGTCTCTGAAATGAAGATGTAACTGGGCTGAATGCAGATGGCTGAAAAAACAGATCAGTAGAAAGCTAAGAAATTAAATCATTATAAACTGACCACTCACAGCACACAGGGTGTACTAGGATGGGAACTAAACATGCACAAGTTTCCTTAATTTTCTACCTAAAAGGTAAAAAGCACTGCCCAGTTGAAATGTACTACTGCAGGATATGAAATAACTATTTTATACAGCTCTTAGTTAAGGATTTCCCTGAGGTTCTTGTGGTCACTAAAAAAGTACTCACACTGGAGTTCTTCACACTTAAAAATGTGTTTTAATGGAGCCCACTGGATCATTATAAATAAAATTTTGTGCACTTTGCTGATCTGCTCAGTTGTTCTGTCTGCCAGGAGACTAAAGGCGGAGCAGACATGGAAGTTATTTGGCAAATACCACCTGATTTCATGTGACCCAATACAGTAGCTCTCATCAGAATTGATAAACGTCTGCTAAAGTAGAAATTAACTTCACACTAAACTTCTTACTATAAATTCCAACTAAATGACACAGCTCCCTTGCAATTAAATACAATCACTGGCATTTAGACGGCTGCATCCATCCATACTGGAAATGCAAGCAAGATGAAAAGAACACCAAGCTGCCTGGTACTCCTCTACCTCCTTGGCATCATCATACCTTTTTTGTTTCAACTGGCTTTGGTTTGGCACTTTCTTCTTCTTTCTGCACCTTCAAATTTTTTTCTGGACTCTCATTTTGACTTGCCTGGTAAACCATTCATAAAAAATGAAAAAATTTTCAGAATTAAAAGAAAACAAAAGTAAAGTAAATATAATAATAATAAAAAAACCAACCTGTCACATATTTCTAAAGATGTAATAGCAAAGGCCAAAAAAAGCAACAAAACTTAAACTGCTAGACTAGCAGAATTCTTTGTCCCTGCCAGTCAGAACTTCCCTTCCCCACATTCAGCTAAACTTAAACATAGCAATCTAAGGCAGGATTTTCAAGGATATCTGCAATACTGAAGTCCTTGATGCTTTTGGGAGCCTGTATGTGCTGCCACAAAACAAACGGGCAGTAACTGTAAGTAGTAAGTGGCATCACTGACCTATACAACGTCCAGTGACAAAAACTGGTTCCAAGGACTTTGCACCACCTCAGTGGCATTTTGCTCTCAGGTAAATGGTTCACAGGACTGTTTCCCAGTGCAGTCATGTTTCCTGGGAAGTTAGTTAGCCACTCACTTGTGGAAACACCCCTCCCAATATACTCACAGGACTGCTATTGAATCGGGAGGGCAGCCTCCTACCAGGCATCTTGGGCCGGTTCGCAGTCGGGTGTGACAGATTATCTGAGGTAGCTATTACATCATCAAAGCTTAACAGATCTAGAAAAAGATGAAAACAAAGACCACCATCAAGACCAGAAGATTTTGCTCTGTTAAGACCAAAAAAAAACCCCAGAAGAACAAAACAACAACAACAAAAGAATCAGAATTCTTATTATTTCAAAGATTTTCAGCATATATATGTGAGCCATACCAAACAACTACATGACTGACGTATCTAGGAAACAGTTCTTTTCCCCCTTGGAAAAAATAAAGAGTTAATTCAAGTATGATTAAATTCAAGTTATGAACAGAACTGGCAGCCTAAAACAGACCTAACAAGTAACTGCAGGAAAATATATTTATTACTTCCTTCAAGAGCTGCCATATTCAACTACTTGAGAGTGTATTTGCTTATCACTAAACTCGCATGCAAGGAATGAAAAAGCAAATTTAGTGACTAAGGCAAGAATAAAAGTAAATAGTAAAAGTATACACTGGTGTACTTCTCACATTGGTGAAAGTAAGTTAGTGATATTAACTGCACAGATTGCTGTGCAGAGTTTTTTCATTTGCAGTATCTAAAGATAATACACAGCTGCATGAAGTCTGTAATAAAATGCTTCAAAACTCCATGCTCATACTTCATGAAATCCTACAGATCTCTTGGTTCATTAGTCTATGCTCACAGCTGTAGGTAAACTCTCAGATCAGCAGAAATGCTTTATGCCCTCTGGGAAGAGGCAACCTTAGGAAAAAAAATATTAAGAGAAAGAACTGAACATAATTAATCTGATAACGTAAGTACTTCACCTACTTAACAACTGGACTTTTTAACCATTTCACCACAAAAACAAATACACTTACCTGGCAACAGAATTGTAATAAGACTGAGTAGTGTTTTTTATTTAAGCATTGACATAAGATTACAGTTATTATGTATCATTTTACAACCCAAATTCATCACTTATTTTTTAGACTCTAACTAAAACGTCACACAGCATTTATTACAGGCACCAAAAGTAACACTTAAGATTTTGGGTTTGATTTTTTTGGGGACCTTTGCTTCTTACATGACATTATGATTTAATGAGCAGAACCTATAATACTTTCCCTATGTTCTCATTCATTTTGAATCTACAGCAAGAGGTCAGATAAGAAAAAAAATTCTATAAACATTAAGCCAGACCATTCATACCCCTTTAGTCTGGATGACTTAAAATCATCTGATTAATGCAAGTTATACTCACACACTGCCAAAGCTCATTTATACCTGTAAGTACTAAGTTTTCCACTGAATGTTTTGATTTTAATATCTACTCTGCATTAATATCCTTCAAGTCCTTAAAACATTCACCTCTTTCAGACAGCCCTGACCAGATCTACTTGATCACCCATTCCCTTGTTGAAATGCAAGCATTTATAACACTACCTGAGACCAATCACTTTTGCTGCTTTTTACTTCTATTAAAGAGAATGTCAAGACAGTCTTTTGCAAACATGCAATCATATCTGCAATTAAAAAAGCAGGGAAGAAAAATAAAGAAGGAAGAAAGAGAAGAGTGATGAATGGCAAGCAGCTGATGGAAAAAAGGATGAGAGGGAAATAAATGTGAAGGGATTTCTGTTGTAGTGTGTGCCAATAAAATATTTAATTTAATGCAAGACATGCAACAACGACTAAGGGATATATCTGCATGGGTCTTTATTCAATCACCAGTAATACCAGAGTACTAATCCAGCACAGAATGACAGAGTGTTTTGGGTTGGAAGAGACCTTAAAGATCATCTCATTCCAAACCCCTGCCATGGGCAGGGACACCTTGCAATAGACCAGGTTGCCAAAATGTAAATCAGTATTTACATTACTTAGGTATTATTAAAAAGCTAACAAGAAAAACATATATGCCTTTTTCCCCCATCTCAGTAATTTCTGACATTGAACAATCCTTCTTTTGTCATTCTGCAGAAATGACAAATCATTTAGCAGGAAATTTAACTAAGATTTAAAAATTGAGTTGCTATCATGCAACTCTGTCTCCACGAACAAAGGAAACATCACGCATACCAAGAATATTAAGAACTTATTAAGAATAATGTGATGTTCTGAAAAAAAAATCACAACATTTCACAAGGCTTGACAATGAAGACTGCTAAAATCTTGAACTGTAAATTATTTAAATACTGATGGTGGGATGACACCAAAGCCAAGGATATTTCTATGTTTCTAGGAGCTATAGATACTGCCATCAGATATAAAATATTACCAGCAGATTACAGTCAGGGGGAATTCTGACTGCACTTGCGTTTTCATTTTTACCTCTCCATTGGTATAGGAAAGAACTTAAAACACAGGTTGGCAGGGATTTGGGTTTGTGTTTTTTTGTGGTGGTGGTGGGTTGGTTGGTTTCTTTGCAGACACACAGGGTTTATTTTTAGTTACTTTGAGAGAAAATTAAGCCAATAAACCATTAAACCAATATACTGATGAAACCCACTGACATTGACAGTTTATACCCTTTTCAATCAATAAAGTGATTATCAATGAAGACTCTTAAGGACAGCCTGTGAGTAACTGTTAAAGGAAATCCCATCCCATCCTAGTGCCAAAAGAGCAATACCACACATCTGGGGATTCTCTGGGCCAAAACAGGCTTTTAAGGCTGAGCAAGAGCACATTTCTTTCTAGGCAGTCGAGCTAAGCTTAAACAGTTTTACAGGATGGATTACTAGAAATGTGTCTCCTGCAAGGAGACCAGGGATCCATCACAGAACTGTCAGGAGCTTTGATGTCATTAAGTCAGAGGTTTTGCTAAGATCTATAAACACTTCAAGTATATTCGTAGCAATTTGCCTTAAAAAGCCTTCTAATGGGGTGCCTAAAGAAATTAGGGCTCCACCATTTCACATGGCTGGGGCTTAAATACCCATGATAGAAGTGAAACTTAGCCAGCATTTTAGAAGACAAGAACTCATATTAACCTGCAGAGTAAGAAGATGGCAGCCCTTTCTCCTATTCCTCATCTTGGTGAGCTTTCACTCTCCCAAAATTTAGTGGGAAGATCTAAGCTTTAAAATATTTATATGAGCAGTCAAGCAACAGTAAGGTACTTGGTACCATTAAGAATGTGATGAATATAGAACTTTCAAAAGTACTGTGTTACAAGACCCATGATACTAACTAGCCAACATGACTGCATCCAATGCCTAAAGGCTTCACAATTGCTTAATTTATGTGCACAGAATGATAAAGTTCTTCAACCTACATATACCAGGAGTGCTAAAGGTACTGAACACATTTCACTACAAACAAACGCTACGTTTGGCTTATCAATAGTCGAACTCAACTTTTTTCTTACTTTGCTTTAATCCCCACAAGTTCCTCATTGAAAAGTATACTAAAGTAACTTCATTAACAGCTAAGGAAAACAGGCATTCAAACAAACAAAAAATGCATTTTAAATAGAAACCCCAAAATTTTACTACCAATAACTGCAACTGAAAATCACGCTTACGATGTTAGGAAGAGGATATGTGTATGGCATAAAGCATTTGGATTTCCTTAGAGATTGTTATCTTACCAAAATGGAGAAGGGTAGGGTAATTTCCTGACACGTAAGAAGGGAAACATGGCAAACAGGATAGGAAACAAAATCTGGAAAGAAAAGTCAAGGAGAGGAATGTCTAGAAAAAGATTCTGAACAAAAAAAATTATTTTACAAAGCAGCAAAAAGAAACATTTGTAGAAGAAACAGAATTGCTTTACATGTTCAGCATGCCAGTATTACAGCTTTAGTCTTTGACAGTACTTGAATTCTGATCCATCAGAGAAACATTTATGTGTTTTTTCAGATAACCCTTCAAGAGGAGCTGTTTCAAAGTGACCAGTGTTTCTGAACGGTTTTGAGTACTTGTCCTTAGCTGATGGTTGGGGGAATAATTCTGGCACAGAGTAGGTTGTTTTCTTCCTTATGGAATGCTTACAGCCTCTCCTTACGCTAACATTGAAAGTGGCTCAACCTACACCACACTAAGTTTGCAAATTAAGTTGCAAAAAAACCAGAACTCATACTTTAAAATAAATTGATTTTCTAAAAATTAATTTGCTTCAGGATCATAATCTCCAGGTGGGGGGAGGAACTAAAAATAAAGACTCTGGTAAAGCAGTCGCCAGCACCAGCGATACATTTTCCCCTCATCTTTTAGTATCTATTCTGGTTATGTCAAGATTAAACCAGTCAAACGTTATCTAAGGACCCAACATCTTTTGAGCTTTACACAGCCTTGCCTGCACAGAGCATTACGTCTTTAGCAGCAGAATATATTCACAGAAATGGAGCAGGAAATTCACTCCCATTTTATTGGTAGGAATTTGGACTAGTCTCTTTTCACAAGAGTAGTAAAACTAAAAATTACTCAAGCAGATTGTTTTAAGAATTGTCAGTTTGACGTACCAGAGGATTTTTGAAACTTTCCTTTACTAGCAGTTCCTTGATCCTGTCAATGCTATATCCCCACATGGACTGCCTGAGCCAGATGTCACCCACAAGCCTGTTCTGTTCCTACGTCCACTGCACCATCTAGCTATTAAAAACTTTACTGTCTCCATAAGTCTATATAAACTTGTGTTAACAAAACCAAATTCACAGCTTACCTTTTTTTTAAAAAAATCTGTATAAAATTAAAGGGATTTTTATATATGAACACCTAATAGCACAGCCACTATATTACCACTTTGGTTATTAAAGGTGTCAAGATAATTGCACATAAAGGAAAAAAGATACTCCATTTGTTTTCATAGGGAGTTTTTTCCTGAGGTTAAATGATATGTGCTAAACATCTAACACAATCCCAGAAACAATCATAGAATCACAGAGTGCTTTGGGTTGAAAGAGACCTTAAAGATCATCTAATTCCAACTCCCTGCCACAGGCAGGACATCTTTCACTATCTCAGATTGCTCAGGCCACCATTCAACCTGGCCTGGAAAGCTCCTAGAGCTGGGGCATCCTCAGCTTCTCTGGGCAACCTGTGCCAGGGCCTCAGCACCCTCACAGTAGAGAATTCTTTTCTAGAATCCAATCTGAGTAGTAGGACAAGGCTTACATTTTAAGGCCAGATTTGCATTCCCTTTTCATCTCTCAAATTATTTTGGCCTGAAAGTCTTTCTTCCATACCCTCATTCAAACTCATCTCTAAATAAAGACAACAGTTTGAACTGCCAATTCGAAAGCTTTAAAACAAGGCATATCACAGCACAGGCATAATTTTTCTGGAAAACAAAAAAAATAGCTTATCCTTTAGGGTATCACTGATAGTATTTGCAGTATTTCCAGGATATCTGATTACCTGCTGAAGTCCAGCTTTTTGTGGCTCAGGAAAACATAATCCTTGTATTTCAAACATACAGAACTAACCTTTACACATAAAAAGCATTTACACTTAGAAACACACTTTTAAATGCTTAATAAAAAATTAGGAATAAATTAATTGGCAAAAAAAATAAATTAATCAAGTTATACTGTTTAAAAATTTAGTATTACCAAAACCCATTCTAAGATGAAAAGCTGCATTTGAGATATGCAAGATGAATAGTGCAGGTACAATTAATTAAAGCTTTTTCTACCATGGTTAATCATAAAAGTAATTTAGAGTTTAGAAAAATATGCCCACAGTAGGTGATCTTTGCCTAAGAGACACACAGAAGTCTCATACCAGTTGCAATGTCAGTAAAGGACAAAATGTAACTCAGAATCTCATCATAAAGTGTGGGTGCTTTAACCACTATCAAGGTTTCTACTGGATATATTTAGAATGAAAGAGATGCCAGGTTTGGCTCAGGGTGCATTAAGCAAAACCATAAGCATGAAATTCAAATGTACAATGCTTCATGCTGTCCCAAATTTAAGGTATGATAGAAAGTCATAGTCTAGAATAGCTCTGAACTTAAGAAGGCTGAAAGTAACAGCATTATAAAAATACACGAGTTAGCTGGAAAAGCAAAAGTTATCTGAAATGGAAGAGCAGAACAAACAGAATCAGTCAGTAAGAAAAACAACTTCAAAACAACTCAAGGTAAAAGTGGCAGCTAAAAAACATGCACTCAGAAGAACAAACCATTATCTGATCTCCCCCTTTCCGTCCACTGTTCCAACCCAGAGCTCATCAACCACCTCCAAATACCCCTCTTCCTCATCCCTTCCTGACTCTTACCTTCAGCCACCTACAGCAGTGCTAAAAGCGACACTTTCCACTGAACAAGCAAGACTGCACTCAGTGGTATTTTGAGTAAATGACCTTAAAAGCTTATTCTAACCCTGTAAAACACTGCAATCCAAAGACACAAAAGAACATTTCATTCTTTTCTTACCTGATTCTTTAGAGCTCTTTACCACAAGTGAATCTACCTCTACTGATTTTGGTCTAAGTGGTAACTGTTCAGAGTCTAACTTTGGTTTTGCTACTGGCTCAACTTCAGATTTTGGTCGAAGAGAAACCACCTCTCCATTAGTCCTGCAGTAATAAAAAGACAAAACATACTTAGTCGAGAGATTAAACAGTTTAACAGTGAAACATTACAAGAATCAGAAGTATACTGAAAAATTTTCATAGATTTTATTATTTTCTAAAGCCTCGGTTATAATCAAGTCTTTTGGAGATCAATTCTACTCCTATAAAAGCCAGTTCTGCAGAGCACTTAAACATGTACCACTTGTGGAAACAATCCAGAACTTTTACTACAGGGCACACTTTGGCTCTTTAGTCCAAATGTTACACTTCAGAAAATAAGCAAGCTTAATCACATCTTCAGTAATATCTCTTGAAATAATTCAGAATCTGACTTCTTGAAATCAAAGAAATCTTCCTATACAGAAAGACCTGCCAAGAATAAATTATTTCTTCCTGAGTACAGCATAAACTACCCTGCATATATGGTTTTTATTCTACCATGCATTTTTTGCTTATCTGCTAACATTCACAGACACAAAAGTGGAAAAAAAAAACAACAAAGAAATAAAATCCCCACCAAAATAAAAAAAAAAGATCAGATAACATTTTCCTTTGCAATTCTTGCCATCACAAACCCTTGCTGACTGGGCCTGATCACCACTTTGTCTGGTATGTGCCATATATAAACTGACCAGTTGTCACCTTCAATGCTGTCCTTGTCACTAATTCCCCTCCCAAAACCTTTATTTGGAAGTTTTATTGCAGATAAAAAAGAGATAGCAGCCTTATCTTCCTAGAACAATTTCAAACTTTCAGACTTTTCAAATACCTCCAAGATTTAAAGGTTTCAGTTTCTAAAGGCTATGGACTTCTATTTAACTGCAGATATATGTCCCCCTTTAGAGTTGCAATTATTTTATAAACAAGAGAATATGACTTGTGGTTTAAGGAAAAAAAATAAACTTTACTTGGGAAAGTCTCCAAAACACCAATTCTATAGCGAAAAGGTATTTAAGGTGCAAGCTCTTTGATGCAGCAGCTGTCTGTTCCTTTATTTGCACAGGGACAAGTGCATCATGACCTTACTTTCTCAAGGTTTTTTCAAGCCAACTGGAAATCCCAAGGGGACAATTACCCATCAGCAGTTTATTTACAGTTCTGGGTAAGGACCTAGCAAATACTTTGATGGAGAAAGAAAGGAAAATTGTGTGGGAGATTGTATTGATGCAAAATTAGTCTTGGAGAAACACTATAAATAATTGCTTCAAATTCTGGAGAGGGGGG
>VXAU01002935.1:70728-136735 GCA_013399695.1 Formicarius rufipectus | reverse complement strand
GGGGGGGGGGGGGGGGGGAAAGTGGATGTAAATGAACTATTTATCCCTATTTTTCCAGTAATCCAGCTGAGAAGGCTGAAGAGACTGAATATGCTTCTGTGGTGATTCTTTCCCCTAGAAGAGAGCAGGAGCCACACTGAGCACTGCGCTCAATTCTTCCTTTCCATCTATCTTGTCCTATACAAAGTGCTAAAACATTGAACACTGACGCAGCTCAAATCTTTAGGGTATTTTTCAACCCCATAATTCTCAAGGGCCATCTCCCCAGATTCTGTTACACCACCCTACTACTGTAGCTACAGCTTCTGCATTGTAGGACAGGCTTAAAAAAGCAGCCCCCAGACATGTAACTTCATCTAGTCAGCGGTGTTGTCATACTGACTCTGAGATGGACTCGATGTCTCAAAGAATCTGAAAGGCTTAAATTCACACTGATAAACACTTGGAAAACGAAGACACTGGCTGCTATAGGGCAAAGCTTATCCTTGAATCCTTTTCATCCTTAAAACACACATTTCTTCCCACCTCAGCCGTGAAGGAAGATCCAACAACAAACCAAATAAGATATGCTCAGTGTATGCAGCTTCAGCCATACTGACTTGGGTGCAGAGGATGGCAACCCAGGCTTATCCGGGCGCTTTGGGTGCAGAAGTCCTGCTCTCAGTAAGCTGTTTGTCTTGCTTGGAGGGATAGGCTTCTTGGGTGGTACTTGAGGAGCTTGTGGTTTCAAAGGCTTCTGATCCAAAGCCCCTTTATCATCTGCAAAAGAAGTTACTATTTTAAAAACCCCATGTCTTGAATTCTTACACCGCTAATCAGTGAGAAAGCAACTGCTGTCAGAAACATCTTCTCTGAAGACCAAAGTGAAAAACAGATATGCGTCTTGAGTGATACCTTATCAAAACACACAAACTACTTACTGAACTTAAAAAAAATTAAATTAAACTAAGCAAAATGCCTCCCTACTGACATGAAAACATAGTGAGAAATTATGGATCATGTTATCACACTACAGATGACAGCTAAGAACCAAGAATCTCTATACTCCCACTGCTTTATCTTTTCTATGAATTCACCTTATCTCCTTTTAAAAAGATAGGGTTTGCTTTTTATTTTATCGTAACCAGACTTCTTTCATGCACACAAGCAGCATAATTATATACAGAAAATAAAGAGGGGGAAATGCGTATCTAATTAGATGAATTTATTTTGGATAAAATCTCCCTTCCTATAGACAGACAAGAACTAAGTATGGATAATCAAACAAAAAAAGTTAAATTTATTTTTCAGTGACTGCATGACTCAATTGAACACTGTCCAGAGGAGCTGACATAAGACACTGAAAAACCCAACCTGCTTCCCAAACATTAGCTGAATACTTTTCAACCCACGTTCCTTAATCTTACTCTGTGGGATACCCAGAGCACACCTTCTACTTTTCCCTGTAAAACTATGCTACAATTCAGTCAGGCATGCACAAAGTACTGAGGATTTTAAAAAATAATTGTTAGGTTAAAGCAAGTGCTTAGAGTTCTTTACAGTTACTGCCCTTTCAGGGCAGTAAATCAGTAAACTGGGATGAAGAGGGACCTTCAGCTTTGATTATTCCCCATTCTCCCCCTCCTATAACTTTGCTTTTAACCAAGTATTGATCTAATGTAAAATGATTGCACACGGTATGGATTTGGGAGCAGGGGTGGGTATTTGCCTCAGCTCTATTCCAGCTAAGTGCCTCAACTGCCAGGTCTGTGACTGATTTCCTTTGGACAAGTCCTGCAGCCACTGAGTGTCAGTCCTCCAACCTAAAAATGGGAAAAGGACAGTTTTCTTCCACAAGAACATCTGAAAGCAAACTTCTGCCAAAAGCATTGTCCAGGGCAGAACTGCCCTCCTGCTTTGGGACACTTGAACATCAGTAGGAAGTATGAGCAAAAAAAAATCTTAACTGGTTGGCAACAGCCTCTATTAGCATGGAGTTAAAAAAGCAGGACACTGGAGCAGTGGAAGGATTTGCCACATGGTGGTGCTGGCTGCCCTGTGTAAAGCATCCCTGAGCAGCACCAGCCACCCCTTCCTGCTCACCCAGTACACAACACTTACACTTCCAGTGCCCAAGAGAGCTCAGCGTTAACTGCAGATCAATTGACTTTATTTAAGCTATGCTGAACACAAGCTGAGAATCAGCCCTTTTGCTATTAAGAATAAGTGAGTTCATAAACAGGGAAGAAAAAGTGCTGCCATTGAATTTCATTCCTGAATTCCTATCTGCCAGTTTTCCCTTCAACTCCTGCCACTCAAAATCTGAATATAAAACCATCTACAGCTAAAATAATACCAAAGGTCAAAGTTCACCATGAGCACAGAAACTGGGCATTTCTGCAGGACAAAATGACATGCCTCTTTCTTGGATTTTCCTCCTCAATGAAAAAGAGGGTTGGCTTAAAAATCAGCAGTTGAGTAATGGAAATAAAGATATTAATCTGGAAACATCTGCAAATTGACAAAAATTTTATGCGACACCACCAAGTGTCTTTTACTATAAATACAGAAATACTGTCAGGAGTACTGCTTTTAATTTCTGATCACAATTAAAGGTAGATTTCTTAGTCTCCCAATAGGCATAAAAAAATTACATGGTTTGATAGCTAGTGATTAGAGCTGCTCAATTAATACCTTTTTTTTTAACAAAAACTAATTATGGAATAATTTCATACTTAATGAGTTTAATCATTAGTATTAACATGGTTATTCTTCCACAACTACAACTGCACTGACAGATGGGCCTATCTTCCAGTAAAACATGACTGCTCTCTAAAAAAGTAACTTTTAAGGCTTGACTTGAAACTGAAAACAGGACAAACTTTTCCTCCATTCCATCCCGGACCTCAGTAAAGGATGGTTCTCTGCCTTAAGTGATTTTGCAGAAGCTTTCACATTCCTAAGTATCTTGGATGGTGTCACTCCATATTTTATTTCCCATATTTCCCCATGAACAGCTGAGCTCAGCTATGGAAAGGTTAACACCACAGTAAAAACACAACCACTGTAAAATTAAACTTGCTTCAGTTTAAAAGAATTTATAAAGAGACCAGTGATCAAAATTTCTGGACTCATACAGTTGAACTCAATTCACACCTGGAGATACTGCTCCAACAGATAAAAATAATTTGTTTGCTCGCATACAGAGCAAACAGAGCTGACTTTAAAAAGTGTTTTCCATATTGAATACCTGAGAAGGTGTTTATAGGGGTTGTAAAAACTTCCCAAGGAAGCCAAGAAATCCATGGAGCAGGCTCACTGGTAGAAATGCTGGTCAGCCACAGTTCACCATTCACAGTGTGGGTTTGTAACTGGGTTAAGCTGCAGTAACATCAGAATTTCTTCTACAAGGTCCAACCAGCACGTTTAAACTTCTCACTTTTAAACCAAATCAAAACAGTTTGACTTGGCAAGTTTTTTGAACATGGAAAAAAAGCCAAAAGCCTTTTAGAAATGTGTTTGGGCGACAAAAGCAGCTTTTCTTCTGAAAAAAGGAAAAAAAAAAGGTGCCCCTTAGATTTTAAGACAAGGGCAATAAATGTCTCCAAATTCTGTGGAACTTGGAAACGTGGAATCCATCACAAATTAGCAGGGAAAGAAATCTCTGCTTCTGAGGATTGTGACTGTAACGTGTCTAAGGAGTGTTGTACCTGTTCTCTGCAGTTCTTTCAAAATACCTTTGATCAGAGACTGATTTTGGCCAAAACCTTCAGAACCAGCACTTAAACTTTTCACTTCTAATAACTTATTACTGCTATTCAAAACTGCAGTCACTGTCACAGAACTACCCTTACATTAATTTAGCTATGTTATTGAGCAGTGCAGCAACCAATTTTCAGAATGTAATGCAATAAACAAGAAGTAAACATTTCAAAAGAGTGTAGTTGTTGTTCTAACTACTCCAAAGATAATTCTGTAATATCACAAACATAACTTCAGTAGATGGTATCAAGAGAATCTGTATGATGTCTCCTGAACAAGGAGCCTGTTTTCCAGAGTAGCCAAACCAAAAACTGTCATACATTTACAAGAGCATGGTCTGAAATCCACTATGAAGAAAACTGGTCTCACCTTTTTCTTCAGGTCTCAGAGAAGGGAATTTCTTCTCTCCAGCTGGCAATTCAGGCTTTGGGGCTGATTTAAAAAGCAAACCATAGACATTTCTGAAAGAGCTTTAATTATCTTGGTCACTAACTAAAAATAAGACACACACCAAGTTGTGTTTATATTTTCTCCTTTGCAAGAAGTGTACTACTATTTATAAACAATCGTTTGAGCCCAGAAAATGGCAAGCCTGTATTAAAATGTTTCCAAAGAAGGCTCCATCAAAATTTGGAAAAATATACAGCTGCAGCAAAATACACAAGGTATAAAAAGTAACCCCAATGTGTGACTAAGGGTGGTTGCATTACTAGGAAGTACAAAGCTACTTAGGAATTTTCATTTGAAGTCACACACTGCTTCTGAAATTTAGGATTTCCTCAGCCATGTACCACCATGCACATACTACATACCTGGACTTTTAACTGGAGGTGGAGGTTTCTTTGGCTTCTGTAAAACGAAGAAAAAAAAAAGAAGAGTCAAACAAAGAAGCAAACAGATATTCTCTATCCAAGAGAGCCTCATTTTTGTGTTTTGTTTTGCATACTGTAACTTCAAGCTTGCTTATTAGCTGGTTTCGAAGTATTTCACACAAAGGAGGCAATCAATTCACAGACTGGAAACACAAAGAGCTGGAGTAATTCCTCTGATATGTCCCAGACAACCAATTGCAAAAACAGGAACAAATGCAGGTTCCTTCAAATCAGATCAGTGTTCCAGTAATGTGCATAAGCAGCAGAGGGGCAAAGAACTGATACCCAAGTATTACATCTTTCCTAGTCCAAAGAATTGCTCTGAGCATACCCTTTTAAATTCGATATGTAAACCTCAATCTTAGTAAAATGCCAATTTAAAAGAGTTAACTAGGTAATTTTTTGAACTCAAAATTGTCCCTTTCACTAAAACAAAAGAAGTTCCTAAATTAACTATTAATCACTTTAATTATTCACTTTAATTGATTCATAAATTACAAGTGTAAGAAAAAAATAATTAGATGCATTTCTTATAAACACTGCAATTAACATGAAAAATACTGAGTTTCCTTATCACTGTATATTTAAGTGAGAAAGAGGGTAGAACTACTCTAGCCATTAAAAATTTACAAAATATCACAAGCAACAGTTTGTACATGGAAACTGACTGTTTTGAAACAGTCACTCATGATTTTCACTTCCCTTAAAGTGATACAACTGAATTTCAATCTCGCTCCTGTTGGAAGGGGACTGGCACCTCTCAGGACAGATCTCAGGCACTCATTTTTGGAATCTGACTCATGACATTGTTCTAGAAGAGGTGTCTTGTACTAAGGACCAGATTCATTAAAATAAGATCACAAAAGCCTACTAAACCACTTGCTCTTCACAGAAAAACTGCTGAAACCACATGGGCTCAATCTAACACAGCCCCTCAAAGAAGTGACTCTTAGTCGGTATTTTTAAAACAGTTGCTATGGATGGATTTCACTTCTGTGTCCCCACTGCTACTGAATAAGCTTTTCTTAATGCAGCAAGATTTTATTCTGCCATGTGAAATGTACTTAAATAAGGAGGGGAACCCATATCCCATTTCTTTCTCTGGTTTCAGAGGACACAAAACCAAGTGAACTTCAGTAACAAGACTGCATTTTCTTTCTTCCTCACAAAAGCAACTACATTATCCAGCTGTGCAGCATTTCTGCCTCCACCAAACCAACTACATCGAGACTGGGCATCAACTTGCCATGCTACGATTCCAATCTGTGCTTTTATTAAGTTGATATCAAATAGCCAGTTACAACAATCAGCCATCCGGTGCCTTGAACCTCAAAGCTGCTCAGGGCAAGGTGAATCCCTGCACTGAGGCACAGGACACAAAGCAGAATAAAGGATCAAAGCAAGGTCTGTCTACAGGAAATGCTGTTAATGGTAAAAGAATGATTTCTTTTCCCCCCCTTCTCTCAGAGGACAATTCTGCATTGTGAAACAGTGACACCACCCACTCCTCAAATCAAGTCACTTCTGTGTTACGGCATTTATGCCACCCTTGCACAGCTGAGAATCCATCTAAAAAGAAAGTGCAGACTTGGGGTAAATAGATTTTCTGTGTATGTGAGGCAACTTGGATTAAGAGATAAATCAGTAACTCCTGATCTGAAGCTGAATCCATCCCACCTGGAGATGACTTATGTTTGTGAATTAATAGAACCATCTTTGCTACACAAACCTGACAGAACCAAAACATCACACTCATCTCAACAAAAAAACCCGACCGATACCAAAACAAACCCACCCCCACCCCCCCGCAAAAAAGAAAAAAAGGAAAAATGCAAAATGAAAATCAGAATTACAAGATCAATGAATACCACATGAAAACATGAATTCCTATAAGTTAGCACCTGAGATGGTGAAAAAAGGTATCTCTATATCCCACCCCAATATTATCCTTCACACAATGTAACCTATGGGTAAGACTTGACATGGAAAAATCCTAGTCAGTCCCAGAAGGATCATTCAGCTTTTTGTAACTAGAGGTACTTAAGGACTTCAGAAGGAAGATACAAACTGCTTATGTCCTTTCAAGACAGTAAGGATTTAAATCAGTCATCAGTAACACATAACATCATATTATCAGAGCTATATCCTTTTCTGTATGATCTAATTATTCTCATAAATTAGAGCTCATCTGGAAAATCATGCCTCAGGTTAATATTTAAGAACAAGTTTAGGCACAAAGATTAACCTTTACATCTTTCTTCCTTGATACAGCTAAGTCAAGATACAGATAAAGCTGCCATAACTGTAATAATTTAAGCAGCATAAAATACTGTGAGTTCTTTTATTCTTCACATTTTCATCAATACCTTTTTTGTGATATTGAATTATACATGTAAGAACTTACAGGGAAGTCTTTATCAGACTCTTGTATTTGAACAGCAAAGTTATCTGGGAAGACTCCTTCTTTACCATTGAGCTCTCCCTTCCACCAGCCAGGCTCTCCAGTGTCCTAAAATAAACAACAGGTCATTTCAATCAATATTTACTATTCCCTCAGAACAGATACAGGTACAGGAACAACTTTTTCCCTTTTACACACAGTGCTGCTCTGAAATACCTCTGTTTGTAAGATGAACACTTTGGCCACCTTAGGAATGAGAAAAAGCTACAGATCAGGTTTGGTCAGTTTTTGTTTTCTAAAAAGCAGGTTGAAATTATATTACATCATATATAAGATAATGGTATAAGGATAAGATCTGCAAAGGGAAGGAAAGTACACAAACCCAGTTATGACCCAATGCACATTTGTTTATCTCGGCTTCCTTGACCAGCAAGTTTTTCAGTAAATACTTCAAATGTCATTGGAGTGGCACGCAATTCTATTACATAAAAGTCATCCTGATGTGGTGGACCCACTCCACTGGACTGAAAAGGGTGAAGATGCAAAATGATCTTTTCCCTACTGAGAGAAAAATTAACCATATTAAGACATAAGAAAATAAAGTAATGGAGAATTAATTCAGTGGCACAGAAATCCATTACATAACATTACTGATCAAGGTCTTCATAACAGAAAGGATGATGTTATTCAGCAGCATAAATAACAGCTTTCCTCTGTGCCTCAGATCCAAAACTTTGCAGATGTCACTCCTGCATACAAGTCCAAGTGGATCACAGCTATTTGTGAAGCTTTTCCACTTTCCTCACTGAAAAGGCATTTGGTACTGAGTGCACACTGATGCCACTGGTCTTTGAGGATTGCAGGATAACCTCCCACCCCGGAAAAATCCTTAAACTCATCTGTATTTCCACCAAGTTCAGAAGAAAAAGTTGACTGTCACATGTGACAATTCAATCTACAGGAATATCTACCCCAACAGACTCTCCTGCTTTCACAATCCACACCCTACCTACCTGCACAAAATCCACAGAAGCTACACACATGGTTAGAGCAGACCAAACTTTCTTACCTTACTGATTATTTGAATGATCTCGCCTTCCTTAAAGCTGAGTTCATCATTTGAGCCTTCATAGGAAAATATTGTCCTGCAATATTCCTTGGCTGAAACAGAACAGCACAACTGATTTGGATACCATGGGTAGTAACACAGATAATACCAGCTCACTTATGCTGTCTGAGAGCTGAGAAATGACCACTATGATCACACCTCTCTTCTAAACCAGCCATCTGAGACTGTTTAACAGATGTCCAATGTGTTGTTCATACCACAAGAAAAATAAGATTGTGTATTTATAGAGCAATGGAGATAAATCTTTGTGAAGCCAGGAGTATAAGCCCCAAAACACTTTTTTTTCCACAGAGGACCTTAGTTCAAACCCTCTGATTCCAGAGGGAGAAAAGAGGAGTTAGAAGTGTAACAGTTCAAATTTTAATAGCCCATCTAGCCCTACCCATGGCATTATATATTGCATTTTGAGCCACTTTAAACAAAATTGGTTACAAGCTTAAGAGTTTATACATATTTTCTCAAAATTTATCTAAATCTAAAATTTGCATCCTAATTAAATACAAGCAATTGTTCTCAGGTGACATCCTTCATTAACAAGTAAAACTACAGAAACTTCAAGTACTTCAAGCAGCAGACTTGCTGAAATTCTCCAGGGAAACCAAGGAACTGAGGGAAAGGCACTCCTTGGCTAAGCACCTGAAACCAGAGCTCATCTGAGTGACCAACTCAGTCACAGCCTCTTCCACAAAAGCAAAAGAATGCTGCTTTCCATTTGGAACAGTTCAAAACTCACCCATTTGAAACTGTGATAAGGATTCAGGTGAAAAAGCAGGAGGATTTCTTTTCCTTTCCCACGTCGGAAAAAAACAACATGAGAAAGGCCAAAATACATAAACATAAAATGTTTGACCCCAGCACACTTAAAATAATTCAGTGGATAAAAAGGTTGAATTTCTGTATATGAAGCTCTAAGGAGGAGGAAGCAAACAAAAAGGACTCAAATGTGCTGCCCTAGCAGCCATCAGGTGTTTAGCACTGACAACACACCCAGGCTGAGCTGCATCACTTCCAGCTGGAGCAGCACAACATGAAGTCACCATGAGAATCACCTGCAATTCTTAATGACAGCCTTTGGTTGGGTACTAGGAAGATAAATCAGTGAGTTGCAGACAAATCTTTTTGCTGCTGTTACATTTTGTCTAAGATACATATGTTTAGTTTAAAAATGAGAAAATTGTACTCTCAAATAAATATCTACCCTAGTCAGTGACAGCCACTATGTTAACCTGACAAAATTAGCCATGCTTAAGAGACAGATATATCTGTATCTATGTGGATCCACATAGATATCTAACCACATGAGTAATCTTAGGTACAAGATCTGGTGGTATTTTGCTGTCTCATCTAGTGATCAAAAATGCTCAGCCATAGATTGACTAAACTGTGGTTTGTGAAGAATTATAGAGCCGTAAGAACCACTGTGTCAAAGAGACGAATGTTTAAATTGAGGCCCAATAAACAAAAATAACATTGATTCTCAAAAAACAAAACAAAATACAAAAAAACAAACAAACAAACAAACAAAAAAAACCCACCAGGTACACTACACGTATCTACAAATATCTATCAAATTTGAGGATTTTATTCAGTAATAATAAGTGGAATACATTTTGCTACATCCAGATTCTGTAAAAATAGATGCATTTCATTAGTGCCTGTCGAGTCGGCCAACATAATCCTTTATCTCCTCTCCTCCAAGTACTTTGCATAAACATCAAGTCCCACAGCAGATGAAAAATGGTGCCAGAAAGGGAGTCTTTCACTCTTCTCCAGGAAGGCTGGAGACAGCGAGTCCTGCACCCTGCCAGGGTCGCCATGTGCTGGGCTGTGAGCCCCAGCTTTCAGCACCACCAAGAAACACAGTTGTGTATGTAAAGACTATGTACAATTTGCTACTTCAACATCTTATTTTGTGAGCCTGGTATTCTGCCAGTAGGCAAGATGAATAAAGAGTCCAGTTTAACTTTGAAGCATTTAAACTTCAGTAAATACTTTTAAGAAAAGATAGTTGTCTTTTCCAGAGAGTTGAGACTAACAAGGCAGTAGAAGAAATCACAGATAATGTATCCTAACATAATGGGGAGAGATAGAGGTCAAATTGTGATTATTTTACTTTTTAAAGAAAGTGTTTTCACATACTTGAGCCAGAGGCCAAAAAAAGCTTTCAGAAATAGCAGAACCCTATTGCAAAATAACCTACACTAGTCTAAACATTTCAGAGATCTTTATTTATCTGCTAACAGATGAACACAGTTTATTTTAAACTTAGTCCCTCAAAACTGAGGATGAGATACATAAACTACAATACAGTCTATACTAAAATAAAAACAACTAAGAAATAAAAACAAGCTTTTCTCCTCAGGTTATAAGATGTTCTTAGATGGTGCCTATAGGGTATTAGCTACTGATGTTCTCTTACAGCTTCTATTACTGCATACATAAGTTCCTCTCTGATGTACTGTTTCTCTGGGAAGCAGCGACCCCCCAGCAGGGCTACCAATTCTCTACCAATTTCTCTAGGTTTAGCATGAGATGCACCCAAAATTATGAAGAGTTAAATACTTAATGTTCTGGGTATTCAGCTCTGAATGCTCAAGATTTTTTAGGCAGTTGGGTTCATTTTTATGCAAAGTGTGAAACAAGTCAAATTTCACAACTCTCAGGGCTGCACATTGTCTTTCTGGCTCTTAGAGCAATAGCACTGGAATGGTTTAAAAGCAAGATGTTACAGTTTTCTTATTTCTGCAAATTACACATTTCACAGAAAACAACACACCAAAATTAGGTATTTCCACATAAAACAAAAATATACTTGAAATTACAATACAGAATTTGAAAAAATGTCTCCTCTGGAAGCAGGGAAATGAGCTGTCCGCACATCACATAATCAAAGATAATTTGTTATATAAGGTTGGCACTCCCACAAGATGCTTGGGGTTGGCTTAAAAATATCTCTCAAGATAAAATTATGCAAATGACTAGTCATAAATTCTTAGAGATGATAAAAAAAGAAAAATAAAAGAGTGCTATAAACAGAACCACAATGGAACTGGATTATAAAGGGAACAGACTTCAACACATGTACCAACTTTTTGATGCAAGAAACTTTGCACAGAGTTATGACAGCACAATACCACCTCCACAGTAAATCCTGAGCCTGGAAAGTAACTTCTGTAACCTAAGGACAGAAATTGCATTGGGGGACTGTTCCATGTAAACAGATCTCCAGCATCCCATGGGAACACAAAGCCAGGCAGAGAGTCTATCACTTTGAACACATCAACAGAGAATTAATGCAAAGGGACTGTTGCAATAAAACTTTATACCCCAGACTGTTTTTGTCCTGAGAGACAACCCTAAAAAGTGCTTTTGATTCTTTTTCTACAGAAACGTAAGCAAAAATATCTTTAGACTTGTCTGCATTTGCAAAACTCCTCAAAGGTACAGAACATTACACAAAACCCCAGTACACAATAAAGTTTTAGATTTTAACACCAAAAAAACCTGACAACCAAATACTTTAAGAAAGGACTACATGTAACAGATGTAAATGTCCACCAGCCTTACCTTTTGGTTTACTTTCAGCTTCTGATTTTATTACTTCTGGTGAGTTTTCAGCTTTTGTTATATTGGGAAAATGAATTAGCTTTGATCCGGGAGGATGTGTGGGTAATGGCTGTATGAAGGGAAAAGAACTTTGTTACCAAAACTTCTTTACAGATTTTATCTGTGATTAGGCTACAGAACACACTCAATTTTTCATTAGCTGAGGTGATGCAAATTACCATCTCCAAGAGATTCAATGAGCTTTCCCATTAAGCACTTATCTTACTGCAGTTACTTCATTACAGACTTTGTCTACTGATTAACTACAGAATGAAAGGCAGTCTCAGGACAGGGCCAATGTACTTCAACAACTGTATTACAGTTCCAGGTGCTACTCTCCCATTATCCTGAAAAATGTCGCCTCCAGCACAAAAGAGAAGCAGTCATTTAACAGCTCTGCTCAGAGGAACTCCCTAACCATGCTTAATTTGTACTGGAATAAAGCAGGAATATTCAGCAGCCACACACCACTTTGGAAGATCAGTTTTAACTACTCTGCCAAATGTAAGAGTACATGAAAACCCGCCCCAGCTTCCCTTCACTCTTAGCAATTTGTACAAAACAGAACAAGTAAGTGTCACCAGAGACTTCTGAATGAAAAGAACACCACGAGTTTCAGAGTTAACACCTAACCAAAATAAATGTTACAGTACTTTTTTATTAGTTTTCTCCAGAAGACTTCCTGAGCTGCCAGACAGATTCTGGCAGCCTCAACTGCATACACTTCATCACAACCCAAGGAGCTACAAACCCAGAGTCATCTTACACTCAGTACTTACCTGAGCAGCCCTAACAGCACTACTGATGTGAAGAATCTCATTGCCTTTAGTTACTCTGTTCATTTTCATTTAATGTTCAACTTTGCAGATTTTCTACTGTCAGAGAAATGAGATTTTACACTCCCTAAAACCAGACAATGCCTGGTGTGTGTTACCTCTGCCATGCCACGGAGGAAGACACGGTCACTTGGGATGTTCCTGGAGGACATATGCAATTTAACTCTCTCCAGAATGATATATGAAGGAAGCACTAAAATAACCCGCCTATGAGATTAAACACCTTCAACATGGAAATAGTTCTCTACATTTCACCCTTCCAAAATGAGACGCAATTAGAAGTAAGAAAGGAAGTTTAGGCAGGCAGGATATAAATAGCCTGAGCCTAGACAGGATGCTGGGACCAGCTGAAACATTCCCCTGCAGCAGCATAAATGCCCTTGAGCACTTCAGATACATCAGTGCTCAGCCATCCTGTGCTGAACAGACTCTGGATTTCCCAAGAGAAAAGAGCCCTCTCTACTCTAGACAGCTTTATTTTTTCGTTTACTGGCTTAAAGACATAATTGCCTTCCAGCTTTCCCTTCATCTAACCCGAAAATACATTAAGTACAAATCCAAGGAAGCCATCTATTTTCACAAGACTTTCATGAGAATTATTTCCCTTGGCTGTGCATGTTGTTCTGTAAGTCTGTCCACCTTTGGGATGACTTTGGCCACAAGTGTAAGTGGAATATTAAGTGCTAAACTAAAATGTTTGTTTCTTTGTCATTAGGCTATACAAAACTATTTTCTCACTTAATTTCTTCCCTTGCTGAGAAATGGCCTACCAGAGCTTCCCAGACAGACCAGACAACAAAACACAGAACCAGCACATTTTATTGTTTATACCCACCAAATACAACAACTCAAAAGGTCTGAACAGACCTCATATTAACTGAGTAGAATTTTCACAAGCTCTTTATACTCCCATGTGACAAGGCAGAAAGTAGGGAAATGCCCTTCTGAACAATCAGTCTCATGACAAGAAGGCAGATTGAAAGCTATGTCCCAAAGCCCTAGTCTAGCAGCATTCACATGAAGATGTAGTGATCCCACAGACTCACACTTCAAGAGAAAAAGTCTGGAAAGTTATGAGGAAAATCAATGCTTTTCACAGAATCATAGCACAGTTTGAAGTAGAAGGGACTTAAAATTATCATCCAAATCCAACGCCCTGCCATGGGCAGGAACACCTTTCACTGGATCAGGTTACTCAAAGCCCCATCCAGCCTGGCCTTGACCAATTCCAATAATGGGGCAACCACAACTTGTCTGGGCAACCTGTTCCAGCATCTTGCCTCTCTCACCATAAAGCACAACTTCCTTATCTCCCTTCTTTCAGTTTAAAGCCATTGCCCCTTGTCCTGCCACCACAGACCTCAGTAAAAAGTCTCTCTCAGTTCCATTCAAAGGATGCAAAAAGGTCTTCCAAGAACGTTCTCCAAGCTAAAGAACCTCTTCTTTAGGAGGTAACATTTCCCAAATCTTAAACAGAAGGAAACACACTTTCATTTTTCTGAATCACCTGACGTTTTGACTGGACCAGAAACAAAGCGGACAAATCTCACATCATTGCTCTTAGCATTGCTATTGAGGGAAAACACACTCAAGGAAGCCTCTGTCCTTACCCTCCTTCCAGGCACTCAACTCACCTTTTGCCCTACACCATTATAGTTATTTCTATGGTAGCAGAGGAAAACAAATCAGCCAGCAAAAGTGTTACCCAGAATAGACAAAAAACTGAAATGGACAAAGACTTTAAAAGCTTTCCTGAACTCATCAGCTGAGGCAAATCTGAAACAACAGACTATCTCAGCTGCCTTTAACTTACCAAAAGCTAAACATCCATATATAAGCTCTTGGAGTAAATGATGTATAAATCCAAGATAAACGACTGAGAATAGTTGTTGTGCTTCCAAGGGGTAAGTGTACTCCCATGTTCAGATCACAGTAAAATTCAAACTACAGCAATTCCACTATCATCACATTATCTGCTCTCTCTTAAGCTCAGTAAGCTCAGTATAGAGAACAGAAGTGCTCCTTTTTCCTCACTCACTCATAAAGAAATGGGGAGAGAGGGGTGGGGAGAGAATGCAAAATATTAAAACTGTATTTCTCAGGCTTACATTGTGAGCAGTGTATGCAGCCAAAAGCTTGGCAACATTCACCAAAGGTAACTGCAGTTGACACCTTGAACAACAATCTCAACATCCACCAAAACTTGGAAAAACAACCCTAACCAAACCAAATGAAGCCCCAAATTACGCCCTGTCTTAAAAGACAAGTTTAACTTGCACAAGAGGACTGAACAGCCTTGTCCCAGATCACACACAAGGTCTGCTATAAGGAGAATTACAAGAAACCTCATGCTGTAGATGTGCTTGAAAATTCACTTATACCACATGGCTCTGAAATGACAGTTTTTCTATCAGCTTGGTTTTCTATCTCTAGTGTTTTAAATATCAAGACATTTGAATAGACCTTTAGGAACATAACTTGCTATGAAAAGAAGTCTGAGGGGATTTGTTTGATTTTATAGGCAAGAGCTCCATAAAATTATTATGGTCAGAGTCCACAGCTCTTAAATTATTTTTACAGGAAACCCCAAAATAACAATAGGTACTGCTACAAACCTTATCTTGCTTTTTATCTTCTGACTCACTACTGGATAATCTTGTCTTAAGTTTCACTGAGCCTTCTTTAAAGATATCCCCAAACCCAACACCTCGGATTTTCTTTGGCTGTGCTGGTCCAGATGCAGGTTCACCCCCATTTCCTGGAGTGGTCACAGGTGAGGTAGGACTATTGAAAACAGGTTCTGAAAGTAAAATAAGAGAGGAAGAGTTATTTTAATAACTGAAATTATTTATTTGCTTATTTATTATTATTTCTTGGGGAAAAATTGGAAGCTACACAGCTGTGTGTATCGCTCCTGTTTAACAGCTTTTCTAGGAGCATCACTACAGCTGTTAATACCTCTCCTTTGTCCTAGTTTTATATTTAATGTAAGACCAACTGAAATGACACCAATATTGCACTGATTACTCTGGCAACTAAGTCAATAGATGACTATTATTTTTTGCTATTTCAATTATCACTCAGGCTCCACAGCCTTTTAACATCAATGTTTTCCATTAGTTTTATGAAACACCACTTATGCATTCTCTGAAAATGGGTTTTAGTCCAACATTTAAAAGCTTCTCATTTGCAGAGCTGCAGCCACAGAAAATGATGATCAATAAGAGGCCATAATAAATCCAACCATGTTGCACAAGCCACAGCAAAACACAGTGTCTCAGTGGTAGATGATGCCTCTCAAGGCACCAGAGTAAAACCTTCCTATTGCTCAAAATTCAAAGAGATAATACAACTATTTAAGATTAAAACAATCTTTCAGTTTTAGGGGGCAACATTTATCTACCCCCAAAAAACGTATTTCAGAGAACTTTATTTTGGTGTCAGGAGCTTTGAGACTTCTTTTATTTTTTTTATTTAAGTTATGGGCAAATCTGTTTACAAACTAATATTCATAAGTAAACTACTTTCACATGCAGAATTTCAAGAGACAGTCATGTGAAAGCAGGCAGCTTTTGTAAATAAAATTCAAAATAGCCTCCACATCTATTAGTATTTTGGTTGTCTTCAACCTATGCATGTTTGGAAATGGCAATAAAGACAAAAGCCTCTTTCCCCTATCATAAATTTAAGATATTTTGATATCATGAAGGTACATTGCTCTTAACTTCAGATTCCCACCTTTCCTCTATCTCTTCCTCAGATATCTAAAAGGAGAGCTGGACCATTAACTGATGAGAAAAGTCCAGGTTACATGTGTGAATTACCACAGCTGAGCAAATGAGGCAGTTCCTGTTTCCCAGGAGTGAGGAGGGAACTAAGAGATACTCAAGATCCTGTCTGTGCAAGTGTTGAGTATTAAACAGAAACCCTGGGAGGCTGGGGGGCTGAAAACCATAAGCTGTTAGTTACTGACAGAAAATACAATTACTTCAAATTACTGTTCAGTCTCACTGATCTCAGTATTTAGGAATTAAGACCAACACACATCCATCTGTAAATTCATCTCATCAGACGCCACTAAACTCAGGGAACTTGACCTCCAAGCAGACAGCCACTGAGCCATTTGGGACTTCAAGCCAAACAACTCTTGTTTTATGCTACAGCAATTATTTCCACAATTTACAAGGAAAAAAAAAAAATCCAAGCCAGACCACTCTTCCCCATATCTGAGCAAATCCTTGTTTGAAACAATCAATACTGAACATCCTGTAAATGAGGGTGCATATTACCAGAAGGTTGAAAAAAATAAATAATTTTAAAAAATTAAAAAAAAAAAAATAAATTTCACTTTTCCCCTTGAACATCACACAGCTGTCTTTAGGAATCAATTAACTGTCATTAAGATGTTCCCAAAAACCACTCCTAATTCCAGCAGTATCATTTCACAAGTCCTGAGCCTTCCAACAGGGTTTTGTAGCCTGAAATGTTTCTAAAGTGCATTTTCCAGGGAACAAAAGTAATTGCCTGTAAAGCAGAGACCTGCCTGACACCACTCAGCACTCAACTGTTCAGTCACAGACTGTCTGCTTCTGCCCCAGCTACAGAGACATAGCCAGAATGAATAGCTAAATGCAAAGTCTGCCTTAAAAACATTTTATTGGTAGATTAAAATATAGTGAAGAACCAGGGCTCCCTTCCCAGGGCCCGTTCTAAGTTGAGGTTCTCCCTCCTGTTTTGATTCAAGTTTTAATTCTCAAATAACCTGGTTAAACACTTTAGTTTTCTGTGTTAGAGAACTCAGGTCTGTGAGAATCAGACTGAAAAAAGTTACTAAACAAAAAAATAATTTTTTTATCTAATACTAAAAGAGATCAACTCTGAACATGATAAAACTTCTAATGATGAAATGCAGAACACACATTTGCAAGATCAAGACCTTGACTGCAACTGTATTTGAAGTGTGTGGGAGCAAGACAGGTATCTTCATACTCAGCATCAACACCTTCTAGAATGAAACTAAACACTTACCATCCTTAGGAAGCTTGAATTCTTTACAACTTCTGTTGTACTACAACCATAATACTTCAAATTATACCCAAGCTCTAAAATCACTTTGCTGATGGTTTACAAGAAACAGAACACCACCTGTGTCATCCACAGCATCCTGTGTTTCTCCATCATCCGTTGATTCCAATTCTTTCACAAAATTGGAAGGAAACAACCCTGCCCTGCCATTCAGTATTCCACTCCACCAGCCTTCTTCCACCTGTATAGAAATATTTTGCATATTAGCAAGAGACCAATAGAACAAAAGGAAATTCCTACCAATTCCATGCATACTTCACTTATGAAACCACACAAGTAACTTTGTGAAAGTTCAAATGACCATGATTTCTTTATAAAGAAACCTACCAAAGATGCAGAAACAATGGTCAAAAAGAACAAGAAAACAATTTACTGTGACTTCTGCTTAAAACATGAGATTAACCCCATGCCAGTTAATCCAGAAAAGCATCAAAATGTTCACCAACTTTCCAAAGGTAAAATGGAATAACAGGCATTGTACATCCAACAGAAGAAAAAAATATCAAACTGTTTAGGAAATAAAGCTGAAACTTTTAGCCTGGCTTTCTGTGCAAGTTTTTATATACTTTTGTTGTCAATCTGTCTTTTCCTCTGTCCTGTCCAGTTTCCACCAGTCCTGCTCTCACTGGCCTTGTATCCACTGGGCAGTTTCACACAATTCCGATCAGTAGACACAAGTTCCAAAGCTGTAATTTCTACAGATAACGGGTAGAACAGAGAAAAGTCCTTAAGGACATCACAGAGTAATGGAAAGCTGTCCATTCCTTCTGGCAGGAGGTAGCTGGCTGGGCAGGCTCCATCTGTGTCACTGGTGCAGGGACCATCCCATCTCACCTGGCCAGCCAGGAAAGGGAGCTGAGTCCAATAGGATTTTGTGGTGGCACACAGCAGTGCTAAAGATAAAAGTCTCTTGGATGTCAAATTTTGTTGGCTTTGTTCCTCGTAAAATAACTCATTTTTGTACTGGAAATAAACTTGTTCAGGAATTAGGGAACATAATGACTAATGCTCAGTTTGTGCTTGAATTCTTAGTGTCTTGTTTACACTGAAACACTCCAAAGTTTATTGGAATGTTTATCAGGAATAACCCACAGTCCAAAGCAGAACAAAGCAAGGACTGGGCACGCAGAGGTGACAGGGTAAAACAATGCCAATACACTAAGAAGAGTGCTCTTCAAATTTGTGACCAGTTTTCAAAATGTCTTAAAAAAACACGATCTATTTACCTAATGGGTACCACTTAAAAACTCTAAGACAATTTTTCTAAATCTTTCAGTTGCCTTGTTTTCGGGCTGGAAAGCTGCTTTTAAGAACGAAGAGCAATAGGGATAGGAAAAAAAGCAAACCAAACAGCAGCTGTTTACATTGCCTTTTTTTAGCCTTGTTTTGTAGGTCACTATGCCTGACACACAGGCACAGCTTTAAACACCAGTCCACCTCCAGGCAAGCAAAGCATGTACAAAGCCTGGCAGAGCAAAGACAGGCAATGAAAAGAGCACTGTTACTTTTAAAGGCATCCTGATGCTCAAATCCAGCTTTGCTGTGGATGCTTCAAACTCAGAGGCTGGTCCTCAAACAGATTCTTTTAAGAACAGATTACTGGCAAGTGTTCCCTGGCCTCTGGCAACTCAAGCTTTACATAATACATAACAGAAAGCTAAAATACAAATGCCTTGACTCACCAAGACTACACCCAGGAGCCTTTAGAATGGGACTTTTAATGCTTATGATACAGAAAGCAACTTGAGCATACCTTTATTCTTCTGCCAAGAAATATGGTCAGCCAAGCACTTTACAGAGGTGCAACGCAAAGCAATGCCAGTTCAGAGACACTGAGCAAAATATCAAACATTTCCTGAGCACTCTTGCTTCAACCTCCTCATCACACCGCCTTTAACTGACTACATACTTTTTCTGGTAATATAGTTTGCATCTTTACAAAAAAAAAAACCACAAACAAACAAACAAACCAAACAAACAAACAAACAATAGGTTTAAGAAGTACTACACGCTTTGGTGGAGAACATACTTGTTGGTGCCAGCAACACAGCTGACAATTTCACAACCTTTCTCTTCCATTTCAAAATTTTACCAGACCATACAATTTCCACAAGAGGGCGGTACAGCTCTGGTACACACAACAGAACTCTTTTAGTGTGAATCCCATCAACTTATCTCTATTAAAAACCTCAAGACTTCCAAACAAAAGACTAGGAGAAAGGCTGAAACAAGCAGTTTTGCCCATATAGTTTATTTCTTTTATTAAAAGTTTCACTAACGATGTTACATGAGACTTTACGTTGCCTGGTAACACAGTAGGCAAATACTAAAAATATAATACTAAAAAATCTGTTGTTTAGTGCTGTTTCTGACAAGAATAGGGGGAAGATATAAAGGAGAAACAAAGATTTTACAGCAATGATACAGCTATCACACGCACTTTGTGCATGTTTTTCACATGTGAAACTCCCGCGTTCTATAAATAAGAAACCCTGTGGATTCAGGCACCACATAGCAAAAGGGCCTTCTTCCCTAAAAGCTACTTCTGCTCTTCTCAGTATTTGTAATTTAATTTCTAAACCCATCTGCCTCCACCTTTGGTTTCGCAGTGGCATCAGCTTTAAGGACATAATTAACAAAAACACCTCAAGGGTTACTCTGAGGTAATGTTGAACTGATCCCCTCATTGAGTTCATTTTACCTTATTTCCCCCATAAAGAGGTAACCTAATGATCTTCCTCTGAAGTAACAGTTACAAGCTATTTGCATATATATATATGGAAGTGGATCAGAAGTGAAGACAAGTTACCTAAAACTTGTTATCCCAGCATACTGCCGAACCAATGGACGGTATTTTCTACCGTTCTTCACATTTCTGGTCCACCAGTACAGTTTTATGAAGCAGACAGACCTAGTCTGCACCTGCCAGGTCTATTCTCCATCACCATAAAACCAGTGTGCAAACAGCTCTGTGCTCATAGTAAGCTGCAGCAATTTTCTACCTGGTAGCATCCATCTATTAAGTTTTTCTTAGAAGTAATGAAGACTGGGTACTACAAACACATACCTAAAAAACATCAGAATAAGCATGGGGACTAACATGTAACAATAAAAATAATAAAACCCAATCCATGTTTCCGTAAGAAACCAGATGAGGAAATGCTCTGATCTTTTTATTCTACCACAATTGCTAGTACAGGCACCATCCACAAATTAAACTGCTGAGGTTACCCAGGAATGCTCCTTTACAAACTAACAGCCCCCACAATGATATTTATGTAACTGTGAGTTTAATGGGCAGATTTCACACGTCACCTGCTCTGTTTACTCAAAGATATTAAATTCTGCTAGTGCAAATGCATCTAAAGGCATAACTCTTTCTGTGCTAGGAGAATGGAAGATTCCTTCCTGGCAACTGTCAGGTGACCAGTATCTTCAGAAGAGGGTCATGTACATGAAAAACATGGTATCATAAAGCTACTTAAGGGGAACCACCAAATACATGGCTAGAAAGAAAGGTTCATTCTCCTTTCTCAGAGCTTCAGGGGAAGTAGCTAAGAAGAGACGGCACCAGTGAAGGTCAGAGCCTGCTGTGCAGAAGTTGTCCACCTGATTCTGAAAAGGTTCCTTCCACAATCACTCTGATTTTTCCAACAGATTCCTTGACAGATTTCCCTTTGGGAAGAGACACTCTGCCACGTACTCAAGCTTTCCACAACACAAATTGCTACTGAATGGAACAGATACCAAGGAAGCACATAGGTAGGAATAGGTAAGAAACCACCACTCTCAAATCCCCCCTCAAGGCCACTGCCAAAGTCTGAACAGCAATATATCTGTACCTGTATTTCTCACCCATGGAAAACGGAGGCAATAGAAATAAAAACATGCTACTGAGTGCATGCTCCACATTTTTATGCAAGTGGGTTGAAGTACATTGTACTACAGGTACAGGCTTCAGTGCTGGATATACAATATCTAAACTATTAGTTTAGTTCTTCAGTGTGTTCCAAGAGAGCGTAAAACTGAAAAATCAGGTCAAATAACACTCCTCCGAACCAATTTACAATAAGTAACTTAAAGGCAACTATTTTAGACAAAGTATCCTAAAAATAACAATCAAACAGACAGGACCAATGAACTCTAAGCCTTTCAAAAATTGATCTGTGTTACAGATCACAATTTACTGATGTGAGGTTCCGTCTTGTACGCATCTAGTATTCACTGATTTAGGATTAGATCCTGAGAGAAATAACTCCCAAACTATTAGCTTTAGCTGCAAAAACATACATCCCACGCTACTTTTCCAACATGTCTGTAAACCAAGCAACCAGCCAAGCAAGCAGCTGGACTCGTGGCACATCCAGAGGCCCTATGAAGCAGCTTACCTCGTCACTGATGTCGATGACATCGCCCAGCTTGAGTTCCAGCTCGTCCTCGTTCTGCGGGATGTACTCGAAGAGCACTTTGCACTGCCGCTTCTTGGACTCTGCTCCGAGGGGAACAGCACAGGTAAGAACACTCACAGAGGGAAACTTGTCTTTCCCACACTCAGCTCCTGAGGATTAGATCTGACCAGGAGACCCATGAGCCACCCCAAAGAGCTATGTAGTTCTGCATGCTGGTTTTCCAGTTTGTTGTGTCATGTGGGTCTCGCAATCCATAGCATAGATGGAATTTGAAAACAGACTGCCAATTCCAAACACTGCACCACCAATTACCAACACGCTCTGAAGACACGTTGGTTCAAGAAATGTAAAAAATCCCCATTATACAATGATTTTTCAAGCTATTTTCTGACCAAAATCTGCAGGAATGACAGATGTTTCCAGTTAGCACCTGCTTTAAAGAAAGTGTGCAAGTTTGAGCCTCCAGTCTTCAAGCTATCCTGAAAGCAGTGACACGTTTTATTGTGCACTGATAGCCCTTCTGCCCTCTAACGCAGACCTTGCTAACCACAGCTCTGAGGTAATGCCAACAGTTGCTGGACTCCTATTTCAAAATCCAAACTCATTTGCATCTGTGAATGCAAAAAACCTCCCTTACCTCAGGTGCCAGTACAGTGTGGAGTAATTCAAACTAAGTGTCAATTAGCAGTGTTGGAAAAAAGCAAAATGAAAATTAAGTGCAGTCTTCAGATCTTTGCCACGTACCATTAAAGCTCTGTAGGCAATAAAAAGACAAAATGACGACCCAAGAGGGGAGAGCATTGAAGTGGCTTCCAACAACCCCTCCAGCCACAGCAGCGTGAATCTACATTGCCTAATTACTGTGCACATATCCTGGAGTGATGCTGCTGCTGAACCCACAGAGTTTATGCATTTCTCCTTCAAACAGGAGGCCACGCCTTCAGTCTTTTTCCACAACAGACCAACCAGCACACTTTTGAAGGCAATTATCAGCTTGAGCTATGACCCACACACGTTCCCTATCCTCCTCAAAAGCAATCTGCCTCAGTTAAAATGAACATATGAATCAAAAGCTTGACATGATAAAGCCTAAGCTTCCAGGAGCTGTATAATTTCCATGCTTTCTCGCATACTTTGCACTCCTTCCACACTCAAGCTTCAGCAATTAAGATTAGCTGTGTAAAAACATTTCAAAACAGATACTGCCTCCAAGATTGATCCTTGTCTTATTATAGCAGTGTTGAAAGTCCAAAGTCAGACATGTACAAGACAGCCACACCCAGCATCCTCAGTACAAAACATGCCAGGCATCTGAGCGATATTCTGCATCTAAAATTTCTGAGACAGGCCTCACCAAATCAAGAGTTTTCTACATGCTGGTATATGATCTGTGCATGAAACAAATAAACCAGAAATATGAAGCTCTATGGGTTATTTCTAGTAACATAATAATTGCCCACATAATACTTCCTTCTTTTGCCTCCACTGGAGCTCATGCATCAGCTCAGAGGGATTTTTCAATTTACAGTAATTGCAATAAACGGTTCACTGGCCTTAACTGCCTCCTGCAGTGCTTTCAGGGCTTCTCCTTTGTAGATAAACTGATACTAGAAAAAGGCAAACTAAAAAGCCACGGCCATTTGGTATAAATCTGATCTCAGCATTCCTTTTTAATATTGTAATTCTATCTAAGTGGGAGAGAAAACCAACACATGGATGCATTTCACACTGAGAACTTTCTCACCTGAAATACTGTTCCAGTGATCCCCAGTTTATGAAGTACTGCCTTCCAGTTTTGAAAATCCCTAAATTAACTTAGGAAAGTTAATGGCATGAAGTTGTGTCAGGGGAGGTTTAGGTTGTGTTTTAGGTAAAGGTTCTTCACCCAGAGGGTGGTTGGGCACTGGAAGAGGCTTCCCCAGGGCAGCCGACGCAGCACCAACCCTGACAGAGTTCAAGAAACGTTTGTCTGTGCTCTCAGGCACAGGTGTGTTCTGTGCAGGGCCAGGAGTTGGACTTGATGATCCTGATGGGTCCCCGTCAACTCAGGATATTCTATGATTCTAAGGTAACCAATCCAACTTGGGAAACAACACTCCAGCTTCACGTGGTGCAGCAGGACTGCTGGGCTGGCAGCCTGCAGGCAATTCTGTCCCTTTCCAAAACAACTCCCTGGGATTCAGGTTTTGTTTGCTTTGTACAGGGTAAACCAAATTTAGCCCTTTGTTGCAGTCACTCAGCACACCTTCTGTGTTTCCCTTCTGCTGAATAAAGGCAGATATCTAACTGATAGGAATTCTGCCTGCAGCTTACCACCCACCTGGCACAAAATACCTGAATTCAGCAGGAGCTGCACGAGAACAACACAAGTGACTGAGAAGGCAGAGACAACTTGCCTCACTGTGCATGAAAACTTGCTGTTAAAAGAAATTAAGGGGTTTTTTAGCATCATAAACCTCATTTTACCACATGAGGAACCAGAAAAGACAACTAAGCTCTGAAAACCTTTTTGAAGGAAGCGATTGCCCAGACATAGAGCAAACAGGATCTACCAGAGCTGTTTAAACAACCTTCAAGGAAAAAATGAACAGCCAGTAAAATGGAAATGCACAGAGTGTCAATGCACCAGATAAGCAGTTCTGTGCTTAAAGAACAGTGCTTGAACACCATTTTCTTCCAGGAGGATGAGACTAGCCAGAGCACTGTGGAGTTGGAGAGCAAGTTGCACCCACTACCCTGGCCACAGCCACCACGATGAGGATGAGACACAGGATATGGAATCATTCCAGGGTTAGGGAGACCAAAACAAGTAGCTGACTGCTGAACTGGTACCAGATCATGTTCACAGAATCAGAATATCTTGATTGGAAGGACCCATAAGAATCAGGCTCTGATTCCCCTTCAGAGCATTTATGCAGGAACAGCATTAATCTTTCAGGCTAGATTTTTCCAAAGCCTGTGTTTGTAAACATCTAACAGGCACACAGGTGCTGTTGCCAACATGCACATACAGATCAGAGTCATTAAGAAGTGATTTTGAACCCTTAGTTGCTTATTACAAAGTATCAAGAAATTTGAAAATCTGGTGGTCCCATTTCAGGGCTTTCAAAGACAACTAATGACTCTTTTCCTTTTATGGGCAAAATCTCAAAGCACAAACATACAAAAAACAGTGAGTTCTGGATTCTTTTTTTTTTTTTTTTAAATCTTATACCACAAATGCCTCCAATCTCTTGTAAGAAAGAAGAAGCCAGAGTAATTTACAGTCATGCCTTGTAAGAGACTGATATGTCCAAACACAAACTACAAGTCAATTTGCTGCATGCAAGGAATGGCAAATTTTCTGCTCTACATGTTAGTCACCTTGATTTAAAAACCTGGCATTAAAACAGAGAAGCCACAGATACAGAAGCACCAACCCTGCACTCTGGACCGTTCTGAGGGCTGCTGTTACAACAAAAGGAAAACCCCTAATTTTGTTTAGATACCACCAACTCCACCTTATGTCACACCTGAAGCAAGTCTGCCCTGAGGAATCTGAATCATGGAGAGTTTCCTTGTCACAAAGCCTTGAATTTGTAGCAAAACTTCATGTTTTAACACTTCTTGTAAAAAGACCACAGGAAGATTTTTTTTTTATTATGAACAGGCCTGCAAGTTCACATTATTCACCTGATAATACAAGCAGAGCTCATGTGAATTTACAGAGCTCTCTGGCATCTGGAAGGGGTTTAAACCCTGTTCTCAGGAAAATGCATCCATATTACTGCTGTTAAAGTTACATAAAAGCTTTCTGCCCATACATCCAGAAGCAAAACTTGGCTTAGAGTTACAGTTTTCCCTCCTATGCTTCTAGTTTTCCATATAACCTTAAAACTAAGTCAGGCATTAAATAATTCATATTTAATTATAAAAATCCATGTCAGCAGCTTAGGCAATTGAAGGGATTGGAAAGACTACATACTCTTCTTGAAGCCTTTGGATGGGGGATGAGGCTGAAATCCTCCTGCTGGAAGCCCATAGGTGCTCATCCGCTGTACAAGACTGGCTACATTGCCAGATTTCTCCCTCCTGAGTGGCACAGCATCATCCTTGGGCTCTACATCCTTCTTGACTTCCTGAAAAGAGAGATTTAAAAGACTGAGAGGCCACTCAAATTACTCAAGAGGTCAGTGATTTTAGACAGACACTCAGTAGACTAACAGATTTCAGGTACTTACCATTTTGGGTATAATAACATATTATACTCAAAGAACCACGGCATGCTGCACCTAAACTTACCAAAGGCCTTAATAACTTGACCCTTCCATAGATGTACTAAGAAAATGTAGAAACAGGGGCAGCAAATTACACACCTACTCCAACTCTAAGCAGTTTTGTGTCCAGAAGCCCTGTATTAAAAAACTCTCATGTCACAGTTCCTACTTGAAAACATTTTTAGAAGTATAATGACTTCAAGGACAGACCCATAAGGCAGGCCAATAACATAATTTATTACATATTACAGTATTAGGTGATTATCTCTGCCTCAGAAAGCTCCAAGGTGTTTACAGATAAGATACAACTGGATTGCTGAAAGACAGGAGTGAAAAAGTGACAAACAACAGACAGAGAGTGAGGGGAAAGGTGCAGAAGGAAAGTAACAGCAATGTAATTTTTCTGGTCATTGTCTCTCACCTTCCTATCTTTCTAAATTAGGATGTAGCATTGGAATTGCACGTGCCAACCAAGACTAAGCAGCCTATAAACAAGAAAGCATCGGTTCTTGACAAAATGGCCAACTACACAGTGGTTACTCTACCTCATCAGCTCCTGAAGGGAGAGAGATTCCAGTGGAGAACAGATACTCTGAACAAGGAAACTTATCACTTTGCACAAGAAACCCATTAAGTCGGATCAATGGCCCATCTAGTGCAGAACACAGCTCGCGCCCAGGAGACACATTCCCAGAGGCTCTGCAGAGAGCCAGCCGGCAGCTCAGATCCTCCCACATTCCCAGAGCACTCATAAGGGTTTCATTAGGGAGATACAACACCTCCTCTTTCCTTTTAATGTCCGCAGCTGGCCCTGTCTAATCCCTTTCTGCACCCGTGGTCCTGTCTGCCTCCTCAGCAACCTCGGGGACAGATACCAGATATTTGCTCTTTGCTACAATAAAGAAGCTCCTCTCTCTCATCTGCTCTGGGCTGACCCCTTACTAGTCTCCCAGTGTGCTCTCCCCTCCACTGCATCCCGTTTGTCACAATCCCCACTGCCGTGTAAACTCAGAACATATTTCCTCTTGGTTCTGTCTCCTCAGCTGAGGAGCTCCAGCCCCCTTTCAGGCAGCTGCTCTGTGCCTTTAACCATCCATCCAGAGCTAACAGGGACCTGCCTCCATCCCAGTTTCATCAGATCGGATGACCCCTGGCATCCTGCTGCTGTTTTGGGCTGTCACTGCACCTGGAGCTGAGGAGTTTGGAGAACTGAAAACATCAGGTATCCATGAGCTGATGCTCAACCTGCAACTGGCAGTTCCATGTAGGTGTGACATGGATTAGTTTATCCTACACACATTACTTGGCACTTGCCTCCCTCCAAGCCACCCTTTTTGCCTGCTCAGGCCTCTACCCTTAGCATGGCACTGAACTACACTGGAGTTTAACAGGACTCAGAAAATGGCCCTGTCCACTGTTAAATCCCTCTCTAGTCGACCACAGATGCTGAACAAAGTCAGTACCATAACTGGTTCCTGGAGATCCCATTAAAGACTCTTCTCTAGCCTCACAACTCGTTGATAAGTCCTTTGATTCTAAAGTATCCCTCAATCCATAAAGGAATTTTTCGTTCAGTCTCACAGCAACTTCATTCCTTCAATAACTTGGAGAACTTTTTCAAAGACTTTCTAAAAAATCCCAGTGTGTTATACCCAGGGAATCTCACACAGATGCGTGCTTAGCAAGACTCTCAAAGCCCATCAGCTTTCCCATCACCACAGCCTTACAATGTCAGGAGAAAAGCAAACACCCATTAGTACTCTGCAGCTTTTTTGACCCACTTCAGAACAGTTTTTGCATTCACCATCAGCAGCCACTGGCTGACAAATACACTACTTATTACAGACTTAGCAGCAATAAAATCTTTAAGAATAATTGAAAACAGTATCGGCAAGGCATAGATATACATTTACTCGTGTCACGTGAACAAGAACTTTAAGACAGCAAAACCCATGCATCGATGAAGTGCCAAAAATAGCGGAAACACATTACCCAGGGCCTGTCTGATGCCTTCTGGAGCATTAAAGCCCAGGTTACCTACTGCAGCTGTCCAGCTGGAAAACTCAGCAGGCTGAAAACCTGCTGATGTTTTCAAAGATATATGAACCTGAAGTCAAACAGAGCAAAATACCTTCCTACTTCTCAAAAGAGCAGAGCAAGTAGAATAAGCAAAACTAGAGACAGCACAATTTTTCTTCCCACTCATCTACATTATATAAAAAAGGCTTTTCAGAAAACACTCAACTAGTTCCTGCTGTTACTCTCCTTTATCTGCAGTGACTTCTGGCCTGGAGATCTTAGCTCTGCTCAGACCCCATCTTCCAAGTAAAAAAAAATAACCAAAACCCCACCAACCCTCCAGAACTGCACAGCAACCTGCCCACCTCTCATTTGAACAGATATTCACATTTCAAAGACTGATATTCTCATACTGTTACTCAGCCAGTTACTTGCAAGTCTGATAAACCACAAGCAAATAAATTTGGCTACAGCTGAAAAATTTGCCACCTCCAGAAGACCCTCCTAGCTGCCTTACTGACAAGGCCATTCTGCTCATCCAAAAAACATACTGGTACAGAGTGCATCTGCCCTTGGATTTTTAAAATTATAATTTTTTTCTATGCAACTTACATAGCCTCCAGAAACTCCAAGCTGCTCTAGGAACTTCCAGTTAACCAGTTTCTCCATCATGACACTTTCCAGTGAGAAAACAGCTCCAAGCTGCTTCCCCAACTCTGAACTTTGTACAAGACTTTAGAAGCAGCTGTTTCAATAACTTTTTAAAGAGCACAGAAATGCAAAAAGGAATTGGGGATGCCTTACAAATGCAGTTTGGTCCAAAACATGACCTTTTTTTTTTTTAATAATTTATTAGAAGAAGAAAGGAAAAACAAAACAACACAAACGCATCAATTCCAAATGCTAGAACACAATGTGAGACAAGCATCACCATAATCAATAATCTGAATTAAACACAAAATATACTTTTAAGTCCAGCAGTAGCATCAAAAGCAGCAACATGATAGGTTATACACAGTAGGACATTATTTCGGGCAAAAGCAGTGCCCTCTACAAAAGGCATTACAAAACCAAAGGAAGGAATGCCTGAATGACTTTCTTGCAAGGCTCAAGTCAGTAATTGAAATGGTGGTAGGTAAGAAATACTTGAAAGTCTAACACAAGACAAAGGCAAATTTTAACAGAAAGTATAGTGGATTATATTTCAAAAAAGTATAAAATAATTCTGTGAGCAGTCACTACATGCAGAAAAATCTTGCAGTCAGATTCAAAGGCTGAAGATTTCCTGATGAAGAATTTCATCAGCAGAAACCAGAAAGAACAATCAGAGGTTGGGAAAGTGCCATTGGGAAAGTCCTAATACAGGCACAATATGAAAACTGAACTTTGGTACACAGTTAGAGAAACAATCCTACTCCAAGACACAGAAAAGGAAAGAGGTTGCAAGGAAAAGTTCAAAGTGACTGTGTGATAAAAACGGAAGCAGAGAACTGCAAATCCATCAGATTTACAAGAGATGTGGGCAACAACCACACATGAGGGTACTGCCACAGCAGACAGTGATAAATCTAGTTTTGACAAAAAACTAGAGTTGCAGTTGGCAGGCAATGCATGGATAATACAACAACTACTTTTTCCATATTTAACCTACTATCCTTTACAACATTCTTGTAAAGCAAGCACTACTTTTTTTTTTTTTTTTCCTTGTTAAAGAGGAACTGCAACATTAATTAGTCTTCCTCAGGGCATTAAAAACCACATTAAAATCAAACCAATTTAAAGTAAATTCAGGAATTCCTGGTCTCCACACCTGCACATGGTCTACTACACCAGAACCCTGTAGTTCACAACAGTCCTTTAAGAGCAGGAAAATGCTCCAAGATTCATTTCCAAAAGCACACATCAGGATCCTCTGACAAATACACCCACCTCCCTTCCCAGCAACTTCACTATGAGCATCATGGTTATGGCTCTGAGCTTTTGGACATGTTAAGGTTTCACAAGGGAAGTAATGTTCTAAACAAGACAGTTTGGATCTCTGAAAACTGACACTAATCAATGCAAACATCAACAAATGCCCCATTAACAGTGTTATTAAGAGTCCGCAATTCTTAGATCTCTGCTCTAACAGCTTGCGGGAACTTCAATGGTTGGAAAATTACACTGCCCATAGTTCTCATCCCTGAGCTACCACTACACCCAACCTGAACGTGCCCAAGGCTCCTATTCATTGCTTCACAGGCAAGGTACTTTTCTTTCTCTTTTTTTTTTTAGTGGGATTTAAGTCAGTCTCTTATATCCAGACTATGAGAGAGTCTCTGTTGTGACGCTACCAACAAATAGCTCCTCAGCTCATTCCAAGATGAGGCGACTGCCAGCTGCCAGCCAGCAAAACGAAATTGAAAATCTGACATGAACTGCAGCTGGAAATTTTAATATTTTTATTATGACAGTCCACTGCAGTTCAAGGCTTGTCAGTGTTTCCATTAGCAGCACAGATTTTATGCATTTATGACTTGGCAGTACAAGGTCAATACTGACTGTCTCTTGGCATAAAACACACTCAATAGGGAAGTAACCACCCACTTCTTCTGCTGCAAACTACAGTACTAGTCATAAAGGTCTCAAGTTTTCATAGTTTCCACTAAATGTTTGTTTCACAACACTTACAAAATTTGCCAAAATCACCACAGGCTGATACGCAAAAATGAGTATAAATTTATCTCAATAGCAAAAAAAATAAAAAAAAAGATTGGTGTGATCTTAAGGGGCTGTTGTTTTAATGGCACTTGTCACAGTTTAACAATTCCTCAGGGAAACGCACTTGTTTACATATAAAAACGCCAAAATCATTGAGGTACAGCAACATGTGAAGCAAAAACTCTCCTTTATATACAGGCAAAAATCCAACATATCTAAATTCACCCATAGACTCAAGATGCCTATTAAAATAAGCAAGTAAGGGGGCGGTGCTGACCTACTTTAGAAGGGAGTGAGGAGCTGCTTTCCCATCACCCGCTGCTCGCCCACCCCTCGCTCCAGTGGGGACAGCTGGATGCCCCCACTTCCCTCACCAGGAGCACTCAGAGATCAGCGAGGCAGTGGAGACAGAGAAAGCAGGTCAGACCGTCTGAAAGGCCATGAGTTAAAAATATGAAGTCTATTCCTGAATTATAGGGCACAGGAAAGTTCATCATCCAACAAATCTAAATCCTTAGCTAGATTCTTCAGGCATAAACATGAAGAACTTGAGCTGCCCATCTCATCCTATTTATGTCATTATACACAGAACAATCATCTTTAGTGTTCTTATATTAATTCCACTATAACATCAGCCTGTACAAGAGCGATGTGCATTTCTGTTACTGGTTGAGTACATTCTACGGCAAGATCTGCAGCAGCAGAAAATGGTCTCAATCTCTAAAGAGGCTGAGATGAAGAATACACAAAGATAAATGTCTAAACATCCACACACAATTATCTCATCTCGTCCCCATTAAAACAGCAAAAAAGAATTCATGGAGTGGCAAATTAAGTTCATGATTCGTATTTTACTGAACAGAAAATAAAGAACTCAGAATTGAACCTGTCAGTTTAGGGAAGAGGGAGGAACTGGAAGCTTGTAATAAATCTACAGGCAACAGTTTCATTTACACAAGATCACAGTCTTGAAAACCCTGTCACTGAAAAATAACACATATAAAATGTGACTGTATATAAATAAATACAAAAATTTGTGCATCTGCCTACAGAAGAGATACTGTCAGCTTTAATCTGCTCAAGTGCAATGAAACAACACAATTCCTGGAATACAGAAGTCTGTACATAACTAATTTTTCAAGCCCCTTTTACCTCTCACATTTACAGTTTTAGCTACAGCAACAGACAGGCAAAACACAGGGCAGCTTTAGCTTTTACAGGGCCACTGACTCCAATCCAAGGTATCACACATCCCTTCACTTTGCCAGTGTCTCCTCCCTGACTAGAAAACATGATTTCTCACTCTCAATGCAGGTGCCCACAGAGGCAAAATATTTAATAAAGGCAAAAAAAGAAAGATCAGTGATGTACAGCTACTCCTGTCCCATTACTCTTCATGAACTAAAGGGACATCTCTAGAAAATTTATGAACCAAAATACCTAAGAAGCTCCTGAGCTCTTTCCCTGGAGCATTCAGGAGATCAGAGCAGGTTTCACCTCCCAACAGAATTGCTCAGCTGGCAGAGGTCAGAGCTTGCCACTGACTCCTCAAAGGATTAAATATTATTCTTGAAAACAGAAACAAATCACCTTAAAGATGAAAGCAGTTACCATGTGAAGAACAGACAACCTCGATAACCTTTGTTTTGCAAGACAATTTACCTTCTGGACAGTTTAACAAGTCTCATGGGTTGATTTTTTGGGGGGCCTAATTTATGGCTGAAGTAGGAACTGTGTAACAGTAAATCACTGGGTTTATGTGCTGAGCCATGATCAGGCTGAACCAACAGTAAGGCAGCATCACTCCTTGCCTCTTACTCTTCCAGAACTGAAACTGCTTCAGAATCTGATTTCTGTACATCGCAGTCAAAGACACTTCTGTTCCTGACTGAGGCTGGAAAAAAGTCACCAGCTGGCATGAATCCCCAGCAGTTTCCACAGGACCTACACATAATGCTCTGGGAGCACCTCCTGCTGTAGCTCTTCAAAACAGCACACTTTGCTCCAAGGCCATCATCAGTTGAGCATGGCTTTGGAAATTCCTCTCAATATTATCTCTAAATATATGAGAGTTACACAGAGCTACTGATTCACATTGGAAGTTCTTCAAACGTGAGTACAGAAAGAAAGGATGCAACATCCTGGGGGACAAATTTCTGTGCCATCAAGTGATGCCAGAAGACAACAGTGGATTCTGTGCAGAGAAGAGTTTCATAAGTGACTGGAGAAGAAAGCTCAATTATTTACATTCGTGCCTGCTGCAGATTCAAATCGCAATTTCTAACTTCCTCCCTCAAGAAGAATTAGCTGCAGAAGTGACTCAAGACAGGCTCACACTTCTCCAGTCTGCAGACAGAGCCCCAGCACTGCCTTTATGAAATCACACCCACATCACGTCACACAGTTTATCAAGTTCCCAACATTTTCAAATGTGTTAGAATCTATGCTATATATAGATCATATAATCATCCTGTCTTCCTGTGTAAGAAGGAAAACATCATCAATCAGGCAAGGTACCTCTTCTTTCCCACAATATGTAACACATGGAGTAACCAGGATCTCTGGGAAGCATAAAAAATTTACTGAGTCGCTTCAGACTTACGGACAAACTTGAGCCACAGAATAAATACAATACCTGAAGGTCAGAACCAGAACAAACAGCTGGACTTTCCTACAGAAGGAAAGCTTATCTCTACAGAGGGAATGTAGAAGCAGGCTTGGAATTTCAGATCTTGCTACAAATTACATATACTTAGATATAGATATGCATGCATTTTCTATATATATGTGAATAATTCAATTTTGTCATGGAGAACTGGATGCCTATAAAGGCTGTGCCAAGCAAGTGTCAAAACAGATTCTGATAGGAAGTCTTGTTAATATGTGCAAAATGCAAAAGACCTAAAAACATGCAAACAAAACACCAAAGCCCAGATGCAGGAAAACACAGCAGCCAACTAACTAGGTCTCCCAGTAGCAGAGCAAAGAATCCTACATTAACAGGAGTCACTAGAGGAAGCACAGATGGTTACATCAGTGTTTCCTGATCATTTATTTAAGAAAAAAGTTAAAGTACTTCTGAAAATAATACCTAAATAATATTTTATGATGTTGCCATGCTCACAGCCAGACAAACGCATCTTAAAATGCTGATTGTATTTTTCTATTTGCTTATATATATACATGAAAATTTAATTGCATTTCTTGTAATTGTTTTATAGAATAACAGTTAATGTCCTGTCAACCACCAGCCACAAAGCAGTGCTTTAAGATCAATGAAACAGGAATGACACATGGCAGAGGGCAAGACAAGAGACCCAGCTCCCTCAGCACATGTGTTTTATCAGCTTCCCCCACATAGGAAGGCAGGAAGACATTTCTTTCCCTTTTCCCAGTTAAGTTCTTCTATTGCTGGTCCAGAGAAACACAGAATCCATTAACCACTACAGGTCCTCTTTGATGTTTAACTCAGAACATCATCTGTTCCCCCTCACCATCACCCTGGCTTCCTGCATCTGCTCTGTCCTACTCAGCTTTCTTCTTGCCTCCATCCCTTTTCCAGGGCACCCATCTCCCTCCATTCCCCATAAAGCCTTCAGCACTTCAATTATGGCCCCAAATTAAAACACTGACTCATCTACGTCTCTTCACAAGTCTTGCTTAACAGACAAAATTAAATGCTTAAGAGAATGTCAAACAAGGGCTAAAAATATAAATCTCAGAAACTCAGTGGAGATAAAAACAGGTTTAAAGTTCAAGTTTTATCAAGGATTCACACATTAACATTTTTAACTGAAAATGCATCTTGCTTTATGCTATTTTGTAAGCAGCTATGTCAACATCAATGTCCAGCAGTGCAAAAGCTTGTAACACAAAGTCTAAAGTTAATGAACTCACATACATACACCAAATTATTATTTTTAGGAAGTGAAAAGCATCCAAAAACCTTGGTAAGCCTAGAAAATATTTATCACATTGAACTTTCAGATCAGCTCGTAACATTGGATAAACCCCGTGTTCAAGGAAGGAAAACATACATTCAAAAATAAATTTAATACTGAAAACACTACAGTAGAGGAGTAGTGATTTGGACAGGTCATCCAAAATGACCAATCTAAAAAAAAAAAAAAATTCACAAGTGGTGCAAATGTTAGGAGATGACAGGCCAGATAAGCTACCCTCATGCAGGTTCACAGATTAAGTTACTTCAATCCACCTCCTAAAAAAAGAAAAATTTACAGATTTAATATTAACTCTGTTGGATGTACACACATGTTGATTTATAAGACATAAGGCAAAGTACCAAAATTACAGGGCTGGAAAGCACTCCCAGAGTCTGCTGGGATGTAACAAACATTACATGTCACAGAACCTGGACAATCGACCTTTTCAGTCTATTACCTATGCCAATTCCAGAGTGCTTATTTATGGCCATATTTTTAGGTTCTGTACACAGGGAAGGTATAAGCTTAAAAGTGAGTTTCCTGCACCAGCCCAGTCAATTACTGCTGACCGAGACACCTACAGTGCTTTGTGCAGTTTGCTCAGTGATGGCAGCAAACACCCTCTGATGGAGCACAACCTCTCTGGGAGCCTCCAGCCAGGGAATGGTTGCCTTTCTCCCGTGCTCAGAGAGGAACTTACATAATTACACACCAATCAAGTGTAGCAACTAAATAAGGAAGAACAAAAGAGCAGACTGCTTCGTGTGACTGCAGCAATTACTACATGTATAAACCTGCAGCCCCTTCCATACAAATCACTGCACCCAAATGGGAGCAGCTTGGAGAGTATCCAGGAGCGTGCAGTTGCCACACAGCAACACCACAAGCTGACCTGGCATTTAGAAAAGCAAGAGGCACGTGTACAAGCAGGAAACCTGGTTACCTCAAATCAGAGAGAATAATTAGCACATTAAGCAGTATTCACACAAGTCAGTAATCCCACTTTATGCTGTTGTCTTTTGGAACAGCACCTTAGGTTCTCTTCCATACCAAGTCACTGAGTCAAAATTTACAAGCTCTTTCCATTTCTCCTATGGTGTTGACAACACAGTATTTTCAAATATAGAATATACAAATATATGTTAAAGTACTAAATCCTACAAGAAGGACGAGTGTTTTTGTCATTCTGTGTTCACATGTAGCCACTGACAAGCACATAATGCCACAGGTTTTTACTCCTACAGTGAAACATCAGTTTGCAAACCCAAACTGAAATCTCTTGATACATGATTTTTCCAACCATCATAAGGCACAGGTGCTCGTCTAGAACAGGGGAAGGGTCAGATCATTTTGACAAATCTTCTACAGTTAAACAGTTCTCTTCGGAGGAAATCATCTGTGACAAGTCAGATCTCATAGTCCATCAAGATAACTAAAATAGTCACAACACCTTCACGATCTCTCTTTCTAAATGACATACCCACACTGCCTTAGAATATGAAATAATTCACACATCCCCAACCAACATCGACAAGACAATAAAATTCCTGTGTGGACATGGTGAAACACGAGAAGACAACCTGACACATAGGTGCCCAAAAGTGGCTGTTCTGGCAGAACTGTGCCAGCAACAACAGCCCTACGGTGTGAAGTCTCAGACCATCTGCAAACTCAAACCAACGTCAAGGCTTCCCCTCTTCATGCCAAATAGAGTGACTTCACGGAGGGACCTCACAGAGTCAGGGCCTGACTGGTATGAACCCAAGCAGCCAACCCAGTGACTCAACTGGGAAAGTTACAGGAATAACAAAAATCCACGATGAGCTCTGCAGCCCAGCAACAACTCGTGTGACTCCACACCTGTAGATCAGTGTCAGTGGCTGTATCTGTATCTGCCAGTTTTCAGATGTCTTTGGGCTTATTTTTTTTACTATTATTTTTAGAAACATAGTTTCCCCATCATAACCAAGGCCCACTCAAGCTATTTACTTGGACATTCTAACTGGAAAACAACTGTTTCCTTGCTTATTCAGGCCAAAACAGCTGGCTAGCAGAGACAGCCTCTTACCCCACAAGTACAGGAATCATTATCACCATTCTCACAAATCCCAGATGGGATTAGTGGGAGCAGCTCAGGCAAACCCATGAGGCACCCCCTGATACAACACTCTCTTCCAGTGGCCCTATTTTCTCCAAATGCCAGAGAAAAAATCAGCAGGAACAATGGGTGGCACCATAGTGATGGCAACAGGTCTCAAAGTACCAGCCTGATTTCTTATCTTCGCTCCTTGCCAGGAGACAACGAGCCACCTTACACCCAGAATTTCTCTCATATATTCAGAACTGAAACCAAAATTACTTAATATGGCTTTCAATCTTGCATGTAATCTTTGTTTCTGAAAAACAAGAACTGCCAGCTTCAAGGCAGGGCTGCCTATTCTGCCTGGGAAGGCAACGACACCTCCGAGCTCCTCAGTCTCACCTCCCTGCACAACACACTGCAGGGACAGCTCCCTCAAAACAATAATAAAGCAAAGGAAAAGGCTGTGTAAACTGAAATACCATTTGACCAACAGGACTGATAAATCACTGCCTATCTTATTTTCTCCAAGCCTTACCCAGATGCAAAGAATTCAGATAGAATACTTAAACGAGCAGACACCAAAATTCTGGAAAGAGGTATTTTATTCTATTCCTTAAATACACTCTGCTTCAAACTAGATGCATATGGCTTAACCTAAATACGTTGTTTAGAAGTTTAGTTATTAATCCGCTTTTGTAATTAATATACTAATTTACTTTTTTACTGTGCCTAAGTTAGAATTAACCTGGAACAGAGAGTCTGTCTTGTCCATGGTCCCTCCCGATTCCATGATTCCTGTTTAGAGTTCTGGGTGAGGTCAACCTACTATTTTTGAAAAGGAATTACGGAAGACGCTGCGCTTGAAGGAGCTTTCAGCCAAAACCTCTCACTGGTTCACCCCATGCCTGGTGTTTAAGAGCATCCCACCAGCAAGGACACAGAGACAGGGGCAGCAAAGACAAGCTTAGGAAGGTAGCTCAGCTGTGCCAAAACTCTAAAGTGTTGGTCTCGGGGCAATGTTAAGGGAAGGAAAGGGGTTTGGGCTGTGTTTTGTTTACACAAACACACAGACCAGGAAGTTGAACAGAATCACCTAAAAACAAACCATCCTTCAAAAAAGGAATTCTTCCTGCAGGCATCATAACTGATTGCAGTTTCTAAGCGTCTCAATGCACTATGGAAGGGTAGATAAACTAAACCAAGCCCAAGCAGCTTTATTACACAAACAACTCTTAAGATCAAGAATTTACACTATATATTAAACAAAACCTACAAAATATACTGTGACTACAACTTTTAAATTCATGCTGTTCACATCCATTACCCCGAAACGTGAAACCTGTTTACAACATTTGATGTTAAGAACATAAGGAAAATAAAACAAGCTTACCACCTCCAAGGACATATTTGCTCAAACACGCCCAGTGTTGCAGGGTTGTTGTTTTTTTTTTTTTATTTAGGGGGAGGAAGAAAAATGTCACAGCGAGCAAAGTTCACATGTTAATCTGGAAAGGATCCAGGCTCAGCACTAGAGCAGGAGCAGCTGCACACACCTGTGCAGGCAGGAAGGTTTCCCTGAGCCAGCTCTGTCGCTGAGGGGGTGGTTGCATGTCCCAAACATGCGCCGAGAAGCATCTGGGTTGTTCACCAGAATGTCCCTGAAGCTTCCTGGCAAACTGAACTGATGAGAGCTACTAATTAATCCACCCGCTGCTCCTCCCTCATGCCAGTTACTGCCTTGAGCTTATGATCGAACTGGTTTTACTACTGTGAAAAACCTATTACACACAATACAGTTGGTTATAAAACTAAGATAGTGATAAATGAAATCAAACAAGGAACTTCAGTCCCTAAAAACTTCTCAGCTATGCACACACAAAAATCTCCACAAAATGAACAGAAGGATGGACACCAAATCATGACTTCCATGTTGTCAACACAATGAGTGTCTGGAGAACAAATAGAGCTACTGAAAATTAACCAAAACAAAAACTGATCTACAAACAGAAATGAAACCCTACCTGAAGCCAAAACCCCTTCCTTCCACATTCCACACACCTTAGCATATCCAAAAATCTCACACATTTCAACTAACAGCATTATTGCACTGCTCAAACCCACATTGCAGGTGAATGTGTGCACATTTTACACTGTGATGGATTTTAGAAAGGAAAAGGCACTCTCAAAGAAAGCAATAAAAGTCTGCTAGGTTTCCACTGTTAATTCCTTTTAGGAATTTATGAAGTTGTTTATTTTAAATTGCCCATACAGGAAGGAGCAGAAGAATGGAAATAACAATGTCAGAAACAAGAACTCTCATTCAAGTATTTCAACCCCACTCAAAGCGGATATGCACACAGTTCAAACAGGAATGTCAAACCAGGTTTGGTTAATAACATTGCAAATGCACACCCTCCAAAACCCAGCACTGCAATACAGGCAGAAAATCTTTAAAAAGCCCTAGTACTGAGAAGTGAATTCAAGGAAATGAGCTTCACAAATACACAATGTAATTGTCTGGGGTTTTTTTGGTTTTTTTGGTTTTTTTTTAATCTATTTGTTCTCAACTAAAAAGTCATTCCAAGCAAAACAACTCAAGTGGACATCAGCACCAAGAACTGCATCTTTAGGGACAGACTATCTCAGACTGTTGGTTAACCAGTCAAGTGATGAGCTCACAGAAAATGTCCAGCTCACACCTGGTACCAGGAACCAGGCACCACAAAACTGATCCTTCTTCAGGATCTCGAAATCAATAGGCAAACAGCTTGGGTAGAAGCCAGTATGACCCAAACAAGAAGTTACCAGAAGAGGATATAAAGTATCAAGAATCAGCATTACAATAGTATCCACACATTCCCTTCTCCACTGGAGTATTGCAAAGTCACATAATGTGCAGCTCACCTACATTGCACAATAAAATAATCCACCTGAAAACACAGTCTCAGCTTCCTTTGCTGCAATTTTGACAGCAAAGACCCAATTGCTATGATATGGAACATAAACCTGTTACCACTATGCAAAATTACTTTGCAATGTTTAGAAGATGAGAGACTAAAAGTGAAAAAAGAAGACACAGTCAGAAAGGCAGACATAATCAAAAAGCTATTTCCTGTTTTAACAACTCAAAATGAAGTGGACAGTGCTTAGTCATAATTAAAACAGAAGAGGTGCGTTTGTCCAAAGCACTCAAAAGCCAAAGCATGAGGAGCGGCTTAAAATGCCAGTAGATCCAGTGTGTGAGCAGAGCCCAGCAGCAGGGAACAGGAGGGGACTGATCTGCTTTAGCAGTGGTGATACAGTCCAAAACTGGGGCATCCAACACATCCAGGCAGCATAGACCGATAATCCTCCTGTCGGCGTTCTGCTTGTCCTTCCAACAGTCAAGAGCCATCCTTGGTTGCCTGACAGCCAAGGACACTTTGCAGCTGGCACCAAGGCAACAAGTTCCTTTGCTGCCTTCAGACAGGATGAAGAAGAGACAAACTAACAGAGGTAGCAAAACCAAACCAGCTGGAATTTGCACCGCCCCCTCCAACTCTCCCACAGTAATGAAAATCAAAGGCTCTTATTTCTCTAAAATAAGAACTTCATTTATCTTCTGTAATAACACGAGGCATTCAAAAAAGAGGACATGTCTATCTCCACCCACTTTAGTCTGTCATATTTATTATGTTTTTAAAATATTTTATACATGAAGATAAATCGAGTGGAAAACACATGCACTTTCAGCTTCTAATTTTAATCCTTCTCAGATCAGCACAGATTATAAAGATTGTATCAGCACAAATATAATTTACCATCCAAATTCTGCATGAAGAGGTTATATCCTGGCCTCTGTTCAATTCTTAACAAACCAATATATACAGCATCCAAAACACAACACAAATTTAACCACATAGTAGGTTCAGTCCAGTTCCCCATTTCATGCATGAAACTGCACTCCGAACAGGTGTATAAGATTATCCTTTCAGGAAGGAATAAATATTCAAGTAGTCCTAGAATTTTGCAATTAAATATGTAAAACTTGGTGCAACCCTTAGTCCTGTTCCACAGCAATGTGCTGTTACCACATTTCTCTGAACCTGACCTGGCAGATCCACTCCACACACATGAGGTTCCCCCTCAATCCTCCTGGCCTCGTGTCCTTCCTTCTCATTCCTCCTCACTACATATTTCAGACCTTCATCCTTCTTTCCCTTTTGTGTGGGTCATGAGAAGTTGACAAAACATGTCCCTCTGGGATTCTTATTCTAACCCCTCCCAGTCATGGTGCTGGTGAGCTACTGGGCATGGAGCAAACAATTAAATCCATTTCTCAAGGGACCTTCCTAAAAACAAGGCTGACGTACAACCCTGCTTCAGCTTATTTCCACCTCCCTCCAGCATTTCACTCACACCTTGAATATGTTAACATTACACCAGGTCAAGGGGGCACTGAATTTAGTTGCTGAGGCTTGGTACTTGCAGCAGTCTGGTCACAGTGGCATTTTACAGATCCTGCAGTATGATCCAACAACCTACTATGGCAACACATGAGAACTGTTCTGGATGAGGCAGAAACCCCCCCCCCACTCTCCTGCAACAGTTTTCCCAGAAACAGTCTCTCTAACTCTACCTGTAAATTAACTTTAAAGAAGGAACTATAATCAAATTCACTTTCACTTCGCTAACAATTAATGCTTTCCCATCATCTCATCATTTCACAACAGTTTTCCACCCTAAACATACTGTCCTAGAAGTTCCCACAATCAGCCTCATAACTGCACTCAGCTCCAGCATCAAAGAAGAAAGTTACCCCTGTTGCCATGAAACAAAAGTGGTAATTTTCTTCTGCACAACTTTCTTTACATTTCTCCAAATTCCTATGCCTTCCAGTAAACTGTCTGCCCCCTATAATTCAGGATGTCCAACCATGCCATGCACATGCTGAACAGTTGTAGAGTTAAAAACACCTGCAGCTGAAATGATTTTAATAAAGCTTATCAGAGCTACAGATGCAGCAGGGCAAGAAAACATCCAAGAAGTTTGGTAATTAACATGCAAGCACATCAAATCCAACCCCTCTTTGCTATTCAGTGGAAAGTCAGTCTTGATGACACAAGTACCACAGAGCCAGGTCTGATGCTTTCTTCCTGTACCTAGTACTTGAGTGCTAAGAGCCTTATCAACACAGTAATCACCAAAACAACACTTAAGATCAAACTACTATCAACACAGGACTCAAAACCCAAAATGGACTTTGAACTAAACTACCAAACATTTGAAAATATTAGACAAGTGAAAGGCTTCCATACAAACTTGCACTTGGTAGAAGACCCTCTCTGAGAACAACTGGATTATTCCCATCAGTTTTAAAAGGAAAAAATTTTAAACCCTCTGCAGTAAATCAACTATGAGAAATTCCACTTTTTCAGTTAGATTACCAGAAAACTTGTCAAATTTAAAGTTATTAAGTGTGACGCGTTTATAGCACTGGCTAACTTTCCCCTCATGTTTAACAATATGAAAGTATTTCAGTAAGATACATTAGATAGTTCTGGTTTCCAAAGAAGAAATTTCACTTCAAAAGACACCAGAATATCTAAATGGATTTGAACTGTAGGAAAGTGTTACATCAAGGAATCCCTGCAAGTTACTAAAAAAGTCAGAAAGTATAAACAAGTAAAGCACATCTCTAATACCTGCATAATTTAGATGGAAAAATATCTGCAGCTCAGCAGACTCTGAATTTCAGATGTTAGAAGTATAACAGCACATCAAAATGCTTTTCCAACACCTTCACTCTAAGTAACTAATAAACAGGCGCCTACTCAATATTACATTTAGCAAATTTGAAGAAAAAACAGAAAATTGTGGAAGGTACAGACAAGAACTTCAATTAATATAAGGCCACAAGAACAAAACAAATACAAAAAGTTAAACAGAAGGTTAGAGAAGCAAACTCTCACAGCAAAGGACAAGTCAGTTGCACAGGATTGAGGGAGACAAGGGATCTCAGAGTAGAGAATTATATTTAAAGAGATGAGGACTAATGCAAAGACAGAACAGTGCTGCAGCCCAGTGGGACACCGACCTCACACCCTTCCCTTTTCAGGTATTTGCTACTGACAAATGAGCAAATCAGTCAGGAAACCAAGGAAGCTGAAAGCCAACCTGCTTTCACAGTTACCTAACTTTTAGCTGGACACATTCGCTGCCCATTTGCATGGTCACAAGAAAGGAGACCAGGGTAAGGCAGAATTGCTCCTTCAAACAAAGCAGTTTAATCCAGGCTGAAGCACCAACACAAACACAGACTGAAGATGCAGCTTTTCATTACAGCTGAGCTGAGGTGTGACCCCACTTTCCCCACTCTCTCATAACTTGATGTCTTTTGTAGGGGTAGGTTTAGGGTTTTGCATGGTCTTGTTTTTTTTAAATCAGTTCATTTCACTTAAGCAGACAACCATGACTCCAGACAACTTAGTGCACTGCAGAAGCAGGAGAGGGCCAGAACATACAGTATAAAGGTACAAACCAAAAGAAATGCCAAAGTGAACAAGAACAGACAGCAGAACTCAAACAAAACAAAAACAAATTCAAAAAGCATATTAAAAAAGTCATCACCTAGAAGGTCTTCCCATTAAAAAAGAATAAATCAGCCTATTACAAATACAAGTGATGTGCATTCTCACCAATTCAGCAATAATGAGCCTGCCACACACAATCACAGTAAGACCCAGCAAATGCAGAAAACTCACCTTCACAAAATTGTCAGGGAACATGCCCCTTCTGCCATTTAATTCCCCTTCTAACCATCCTTCTTCTTCCAGTTTTTTCACATTCCTGATGATTTCCCCAACTCGGATCGTCAACTCATCATCATGGACTGCAACATAGTCATATTCCACGATATAGTCCACTAAAAAAAAGAAAAAAAAAAACCACAGTGAATACAACCCAGACCTGGAAATGCAACCTGAAAACCACATAAGTGCAAAAAGCAGACCTAACAACAAATGCTAAGAACAAGTGTTTCCCTTACAGCAATGCTCATCTGTGAATTTCAACATTCCCAAAGTTTTTGGAGAGGGGTAAAAAAAAAAATGGGCAGCTGCCTATTAGAATAAAGTAAATTTAGAAATGTGACACCAGGTCATATTTGGTGGTGGTGGTGGGTAGGTTTTTGCTCATGTGTGGTGAAAGGAATTGCTTGCAGTGTTGTTTTTTAACCTCGCGCCAAGTCCCAGCTGAAGATTTACCAATTATGAATCACTGCCCACAGGGCAAACGCTTGTTACTCAGTGCATGTTTGGGGCCAAGGAGAAAGAAAAGTTCAAACACTGCCTGGATGGTATGTACATATGATGCTTTGTGAATTCTCACAGCTCAATGTGCTGCTCTATCTGCAAAACCTGACTGCTGCACATACAGTGCTGTTGCAGGTTTGATTCAAGCAACGTAATACAGCCAGAAGGTGTGTGACTGACAACATCATACAACTTAAACTGCTCAAAGACACTCTCCTTCAGAGTCATCTGGTTTGTATGAAGTAGAATAAGCAAGTGAGCTTTAATTTTGATACAATTAATTTTAATCATGAGACAATAGCAATGTATTTACATATTTGCCCATCTGTTGCATAAGAGCCATGAGAGTTGCTCACTAACAGCTTAAGGCTTGTTTGGCAATGAAGACTCATCTGTTCATCAAGAAATTCTGTTCATGCCAGAAATTCCCACAAACCTGCAGCTATCAAATAATCTTCCCTCACTCAAATTTAGTCAGATACCCAGGCACTGCCAAATGTTAGCATTGTTCTCACTGAAATTTCCTCCTCTGCAGATCACAACACACACACACAACTATGAGAGCACAACAGGGTTGAAAGACAGAAATCCTGAAGGGTCGGAGATGTTTAGGGTTTTTTTCCTACATTAGTCTATAAAAGCACAATAATATCCAACAATTAAGTAAAAAATGGAGGAATCAAATGGGAATAAGTAGTGTTTATTTGAAATTGAACTTATAGTTGCATTAAACCAGTGCATAATTCTGATCTGTGAACAATTTTGATCAGAAGTGCAGCAGCAGTTGCAATGAAGCCTTTATCCCTCTGTTACCTATGGATGAAGTCAGAAAACCGGTAGTGACAAAGAGAACCACACGATGGGGACATGAATGCAAGACAAGTTTGATCTGTGTGGAAAAATATTTACTGAATATACCCGTTAGCAAAGGAACCAGTTGAAAATAAAGATGAAGATTCAGTTTTGCCTTTTTTTTCCTTTAAGAACAAATTTATTTTCTTCCTTGCAAACAGAAGTCAGCACCAGTCACCTGTTTGTGCTAAATACTCTTAAACTTCTAGTATACACTTTTTGTACTGTATAAATTTATTTTTGCTAAATGTATTCTATGAAGTAGTTTCAAAGAATTACATTCCCCCCTTGTTGCCTGCAGAAAGCAGAGGAGTTTTGTCTTGCTTCTGCATTTTGTGCTTTGGGTGGCTGACATGAAATACTGCCAAATATCTATGAAATTCTGGAAGCCACAGATCATAAAGACAACAGCCATTCACCACTTACACCTGGAAATAAAAATGTCATCTTCCAACCAACTCAACTCAGCAATTTAAAAAACCTACAAATGTATAAAAATGTAAAAAATGTCCATGTCACATATTTCTCTCAGGATACACTCTGTTTTGAAACAGATTAGCAGATACTCCATATCAATATACACACTGTAGCACAGCTTTACAAAGTTAAACATGGAAAATGGATCAGAACATAGTGTCAGCCATTATAAATGCTCACAGCATTGCTGACTGGAACTGCCAAACACTTGGTCCTTTTTCCACAGCAGCAGCAGGTAATCACTCACACTGCGTCAACATGAACCAATTCTTTTGAAAGCTTATTTATTCCCCTGGGAGAACATTTCTGTATTTGTAGTTTAAATGAACAATACATTTATTGTGGTCACCTTTCCAGACTTTCAAACATAGACTTGGTCACACCAACAACCAGTGGAGGATCTGAAGAACCTCCCAGTTGTCATCCACATGTCTCTGCATTCTACAGACAAACAACAGTAAACAGACATCAGCTCTTTATGTTTGAAATTCAGGTGTTTAATTTCCTCTTGTATTTGTAAGTGATACTCAGTATCACCCTCACTCTCATGGATAAATAGATAAACCAGATGTAAATTCTGTCATCTCATCTGTGAAGTGGAAGGGGATCATGAAGAACATCAGGATAGTTTCATCCCACACATTTTCTTCATACGATGGCACAGAAACAGCAAGAAGCTACACGACTCCCACCCAGCTACTACATGATCCTCAAGAAAACTTGGCAGTTTTGCTTTTCAATATTAGCAAGTAGCACTAGCTGAATCATACAGGTAATTCAGACTGCAGTGTGATGGGCAAGAAACTGTTTACTGCCAAAACAGTCCACATTAAATAAATCTCTGAAACACCTTGTTTCCCCAAACAGAAACAGTAACCAGTGACAACAGAAAATACTTTTAAGGAATTAAAACTCCATATAAGAACAATAACTAGGAATTATGTTAGTCCACTGATTGTACTTCTGAAGGCTTGAAGTAGTTCTGAATGCTTTTGGATGTTTCAAGTTCTCACTTAAAAGCTTTACTTAAGTACAGATATGCTGTAATCAGTCAGCAATACGTTGGACTCCTCTTCAATCATATAAGCCAGTCAAAACTCAAAAAATACAAAGTCTCAACTGGTAGAAGGTACAGAGAACTCCTCAGCAACACAAAATACCAAATCCACCTATCTTACCTACCCCTCCACTTTCAACACTGCTTTCTCCATTTAAACCCCACTCAAATCAGTTATAGCTAAGAAGTCCATAATGATCAAGTCTTGGATGAAAAACAGTCTTCTCAATCTTGAGCAGGAACATGATGAAGTTTACTGTGCTTTGCTTGCACATCCAGAAGCACCAAAGCTCATCTGAGAGGGAGACAACTTTATCCTGAGTTTCCATAGACAGCATGATCCATCCCAAACCACCTCCTACACTGCATGCAAAGAGGGATCTTTATCCTACATCTCTAAAAACTAAGGGGCAAATCTTGTTTTGGCAAGAATTTAACTACAAAGACAGCACCTGGAACATGCTTCCAACCAAGAAAAGAGAGAAGGAAACAAAAAATGACAAGCCAAATCACAGTCAGGTTGGCAGGGGCATTAGACAAAATATATTATAATAGACTAAGAACTGACAGAACAGATTTAGAAACACAAGACTACATACAGTGCCCTGGAAGCAGATGAAGGGTTGGAATGTGTGCAATGAAGAATCAGAGACAATAGAGCCAGTGCAACTGAAAACAAGCTGATGGAGTTCAGCCCAGAGGAACATAAAGTGATGTGAACTGAAAAGTGTCCAAAATGCCAGGCTCAAAGGGTTGTGGTCAATGACACATGGTCTGGCTGGAGGAGAGACCCCTGTGGTGTGACCCAGGAGTCAATGCTGAGTTGTTCAGTATCTTTAATGACCTGGATGATGGGACTGATGCACCCTTGGCAAGTCTGCAGACAATACAAAGTTGTGGAGAGTGGCTGATGGACCAGATGGATGTGCTGCTTATTCAGAGGGAACTCAACAGGCTGAGGAAATGGACTATCAGTGATCTCATGAAGTTCAAAGGCAAATGCCAAGTCCTGCCCCCAGAGAGAATCAACCCCGTGCACCAGTACAAGCTCTGCACTGCTCAGCTGGAAAGAGACTTGGCAGAGAAGGACCTGGTGGACAGAAAGCTGACAGAAGCCAACAACCCAACCTTGCAGCAAAAGAGGATCAACAGCACTTGGGACTGCATTAGGAGAAGTACTGTCATAGGTGAAGGAAGATGATTGTCCCCTCTGCTCTGCACTGACAAGACCCTTCTGGAGTGCTGGGTGCTGCCTTGGGAGCCCCAATACAAGACAGATATGAACATACTTATGTGAGCCCAAAGGTCCACAAAGATCATAGAATGACAAAATATCTGGAGTACCTTCATACAAAGCACAGCTGAAAGAATTGGGAGAAGGCTCAGGGAAATCTTACTGATCGGAGTGTGGAAAAGACTGAGCAGTGCCCAAAGAAAGCTCAAGAGGCAGTGGGACAAACAAACCACACAAACTTTACTTAAATAGAATATAAATACACTCTGTCATCCAGCCATGACAGCTTTCCAACAGAGAGAACCTCCCAGATGCTGCTTTTTGAAGGTTCTGATCCATTTTCAGGGGCAAGGGACTGATTAAATCAACAGTGCTAAGGAAAAAATATTGACTGGATGTCTTTGGGGGAAGGTGGTTACAGCAGGCTTTGTGGGAGCAGTCTGCTCAGCACTTGGTTTCTAGTGAGATTACAAGTTTGCTAATGAAACAATAAAACAGACCAGACACATCAAAACCAGTCAGCCCAGTAAACAACTACAGACTGTGTTGTTCCCCGCAGCAAAGATGAAGTGTCCTATCCAGCCCCAGTGCCTCTGACAGAACAGGCCCCAGTGCCAGCCAGCACAGCAATGCTGCCTGCACGAGGCATTCACTCACTGTTGGCAAAGGTGGACTCTCCACTGCCCCAAAACATACACAACTGGCTCTTCTGTAAGCCACATCCCACTGCCAAAGCAGAAGGCAAACTCCCAGTAAGCATGGCCAAAACACCCACCTTCACTGGTTTTTAACAGAGAGTCTTCAGCTACTCAGACTCCTTACGAAGTTGACTATTACAGGTAAGTAAGGCCCTCTGGCAGCCCTTAAACAGAAATCAATAAATAAATCAAGAAAAAGAGTGACAAATAAAATCAAATTCTAGCATGCCTATATCCTCAATAGAAATAACCATGTGTCAGACACTCATCCAGCAAAGACACAACTTCACATTCTTGGTACTTTGTTTAGGATATTACAATACCCTCAGAATCCAGTGACCTTTCTGTAGTAGCCAAAAAAGACACAAACCAGATATAAAATAAATCCTGTGAAAAACACATTTTAATAGTTTATAAAATTAAAAAAAAAAAAAAAGAGAGGGGAGAGATTCCTTGGATAACTGAAAACCTTGCCTGTATAGGGAAGCCTTGCTGAGACTTGCTGCAGACCTGGAGGGGCAGTCCAACATGAAGCAGCAAGAGTTGCTGCCTTGCTCTGTAAGGGTCTCTTCAGGCAGGTTTTAGGTCAGTTCAGAGTCAAAGTCATTTACTGGAATGTGAGCCCTGGAAAGTTGTGCAGCCTCCAGAAGCACCTTGGCAGCAGAACTACAGTTATACTAGAAACTGAGCTTTTGCTTTTCCAGTTTATTGTAACAGACAGTTGCTAGATGGCTAAAACTTTATTAGCACTGGTAATTCCACTTGCACATTTATCACAGTAAACCCCCGAAGCTGAGTGTCCTATAAAACCAAGACAACAATTCTGTTATTATTCATGAGTACATACACAGAGTTACAACGGTTTTTCATTTTACAGCAGACAAAGTTTACACTAGAGACAAAAGGTATAATCTTGCCCTTATAACTATCATATTTTTCTCCCCAACTGATTCAAAAATCAGGTGCTTCTTCCAATTACTTTCCCACAGAAACATTCCTACAATTTGAGAGCTATAGGAATTCTTATTGTTTTAACAGTAATACCATAGTATATGTTTGGCCACTTAAGAGATCTTAACACCGACAAGGCAGTTCAGGTGATTAAATGCTGAACAATGAAAACACCTTCATAAGTGTAAACATAAGTAGTGGTTATAACAATGTTTTCTTTCTACTTCAACACCATATAATTCCCTGTTACCCTGACCTGAGTCACTGATGACAACCCATACAGTCAAACAAAGAGGCCTGGTGGACTCTGCATTGCTCTTAGAATTCTATTTCCTGCTCTCAAAACTGCATGAGTTTTGCCTACAAAGCTCTCCTGTAAGAGACAGGCACAAGGTGAGCACCAGGGTTTGGCAACCAAAGAGAAATCCCTTCTGGCCAAGAGCCTCCCCTGCCCCACAGCTGGTCTCCTTCCTCCATGCTCTGGATCTGCTCCTGTGATTCACTCTCCTGTTTACACAATGACCATAATAACCAGTTCCCCAAAGATCAAAGTATCCCTTTGGGGGACAGATGCGGCTTTGGTCTTCCACAACCTGAGTAGGGAAGCGCTTCCCATTTCCCACTGTCAGGGAAACCACCCTGAGCACAGGTCTTGTGCAAAAGGGTCCTTTCCCTCCTTTCACACTCCAGTAGCCATATCTGACTGAGAAGCAGCCACAGGACTGAACCTTGAACATACAATATTTCCTCCTTTCTTACTCATGGTGCCCAATAAAGCTACATCCCCAATGGAGAGTGGGAAACCCAAAGTTGCATTTCCAAGACATCTTAACCACAGGATGCTGGGATCCCATGCTCTTTTCTGTGTGCATTCACACGGTCCCTTCCCTCTGCTCTGCATTTAAGATTAGTGGTTATTTATACTACTGGTGAATCAGATAAAGAAAACAGCCTGAGAGAAAACTATTAATGCCAACTTTCTCCAAGTTTATCTCCCTAAGATGTCTCACTGCAGGGTTAGAGACACAGGACTGCTTCGAACCCAATTAGATTCACATCTACATCACTGTTACAGCCTAGATCAGGAACACAGTGAAGGTCTAAACCACTCTCATTTATGGTGCTTCAGTTCACTAGCAGTCTCACAGCAAGTAACATGGATTCCCCCCCCGCCTGGAACTAAACCCAGGAATACTCCTAATACATGTTAATCTTTAATAGGCATTACATCCATGGGCTGAGACTAAAACTACAATGATATAAAAATGTCCAAAACTTACAATATGAATGTCAGGTCCCTCACACGAGAAATCCCCCCTGCGGATCCACTAATCTTGCCTCTGCCCACTTGCTGCTTTGCATACAGCCAAAATCTGCAATGAAACCACATCCTAACGTAATGCATAAACAGTACAAGGCCACTGGATTCCTGTCAACTCTGATGATAGGGATGCAGTTCCAAGCCATTACAAAACTGAACAAGCAAAGACTATAATTAACTAATGGAGACCATGAATTCTACACATATTTTACAGTACAGACTTCAGTAAGTCACACCATATAGAAGAGCAGATATTTCCATGAGCTGAGCCATGCAGAGCCATCACATTCGTGTTCCACGTGGAAGACTTGCAAACAACTGCATCGTAAGAACTACTGAAAGCATTAAACATTACAAAAGAGATGTTTTACTCTCAGAGTAGCTCGAAAGGAAGTCAGGTGCCTCCTATACGGCCTCACGAATAGCAGTGACACATAGCAGAGCCATCTCTACATGCGCCTCCTCCCAAGTGAACCACACCAGTTGTGCCAGCTCCAGTCCTGATAAACAGCTCTGTACCAAAGCAGTCCCACTGCTTCCTGCTCCTGAAGCTTTGATCCTGTGTGCCAGCCAATAAACTCTGCTGCCACAAGGAAGGGATGTGGCAGAGGAGGTTCCCTGCAGTTTACAATGATGCTGATCTCATAGATTCAAATATTGACTTAGTCTTGTTTTAAGCAAAATTCCCTGAGCCATCAGAATCCTTTCATTAGTTTTTAATGATGCAACATAACGTCTATGGAACAGAAATATTTTCATACCATTCTATGTACATTTCCTTTTAAGCATACACAATTAATTCCCAATTTGCTGTAAGCTGATTATTTCAGTCATGGATTATTTCAAAGACAGAGAACCTAAATCTGTACAATTTATTAGTTCTGGCTGCTGGGCAAACAAACAATCCTTTCAAGATTAACGATGCCTCCAATACATACAAACACACAGTGTAAGACTCAAGCTGACTCTACAAAAAAACCAGCACAGCTGTGTCCACCCAACCTCTGGACACACCACGAACACCCTGCTGTCACCCAGCAGGGACTCAGTTTGGATGCAGGATTTGCTCTGTTTGAAGCAACTTCATGTTGAAGTGAGCATGAATCTTCACACTCACTTCAACACGTCCCACATCTCAGAAGGCTCAGCAGTTCAAAGCAGCATTAGGTGAGTGCTGCCAATCAGTCACTTTACCATCACAAGTCACTACCAGAAAGGTGTTAGATACATGTGATGGTTTACAAGATTTGTTAAAAATTTAACAAGTACTCTCCAGTGCTTACAGTAAGGGTATTTTAAACTGCTATAAAGATAGCTTTTAGGAAAAAGAGAATGCAGTCGGAATAAACATGCACCACGAGCAAGTCAACAACAACCAAGCCAAAAAAAGGGCAGAAAAACAACTTTGAAACATATTAAGTCTCACAACATCCAGTATCTCATTTGAGCCTTTGTTTCCATAAACTCCAGCATCAGGAGCCCAACTACTGTCAGCTTCCTATTTTGACTAAATGCTATGTGCTCCAAGGGAAAAAAATTACCATTGAAGAGGGCAAGGAACAAGCTGGAACGAGACATTATTTCATCCTTCCAGTACATAAAGGTGGCTTGTAAGAGAGATAAGACACTTTTTCCCAAGGTCTGTAGTGACAGGACAAGGGGCTCTGGTTTTAAACTGAAGGTGGGGAGATTTAGATTGGACATAAGTAGGAAATTCTTTAGGGTGAGGGTGGGGAGACACTGGCACAGGTTACCCAGAGAAGCTGCAATGTCTCATCCTTGGAAACTTCCAAGGCCAGGCTAAATGAGGCTTTGAGCAACCTGGTATAGTGGAAGGTACCCCTGCCCATGGCAGAGGGGTTGGACTGGATGATCTTTAACATCCCTTCAATACAAACTATTCTGAGATCCAGCCACAAAAATCTTTTCATTATATTTTACCTATGTGTTAAGATAAACCATACAAATAAATGAATGTACTGGTAACTGGTTGTAGCATGTTCTTTTTCAGAAACATCCTGTGACTCACAAATTTCATATAATCCACAGGATCTCTCAGATCCCTCACTGAAGTTTCTTACACTTTCAATTTACATTTATAGCTGGCAGGGAACTCCGCAGAAGTTGGTCAAACTGGAATTAATTTTAGTCACTAAACACTTCTCCCAAAAATACCTTCTTGCTGCTGTGCCACTGATATCCCAACAGTGAACTCTCAGACAGTATAATCCTCAGCTAGCTCCAGGTGTTGTCAAAAAACTGTGATAAGGCAACTTGAGCAAAGATTTTCTTTCTCTTTTTCTTGCCAATCCTGCAGTGTTTGCAATTTTTCCTTAATCCTTCTGTAAATTGCTCTATGCTGCATTATCCCTTTCCAGCACAAACATTTTCTGCTTAAAGCAACAATCCCTCTACATACATAATTTGTCTAAAAAAAGGAAAATAAAAACAAAAATAGCAGTCTACCCTTGAGACAGCCTAAAGCCAGGAGACCCAGTCCTATGAGCACAAAACTTGTCCATCTGGAAGCAGCCCTGGATCTGCCTGGCATTTTTAGACTGGGTAAGGCAATGGCGCATTCTCCAAGGAATGACTCACCACGCATTTTTAATAAAAAGTTCATGTTGAATTTTACAGCCCAGTAAGAATGGCTGAAATAATTAGGGCAATGAACAACTGAAAACAGTTAAAAACGTATGCTCTTCCTCCCAAATTATTTCAGCTAATGAGACACAAATTGTATTTTAACTGTAACCATCTCAGCTTCTCGCTCTGGCTCAGGTACAATTAGCAGGATACTTTGAGAACAAAGTGAACAGCACAGCAGAAGCCCTGACCAGCAGCCTGCCCTGAAACATGCAAGCCACATAAGCCTCATTTTCCTACTCCAGGCCCCTGTAATTTTCTGGGTTGCACTATAGTGCTTACCATTGTGTATGGCAGCACACGACTGAAAATTAAGCATCTGTCAGTCTTCTCTTTTCTAAAGCAAATCGTCTCCACACACACCTTGGTAATTCCACAACTGTATCCTGTAGGTGATATGTCAACCATTTAGAGATACACTCATCACGACACGTTAATTAAATCAACTCTAGGCATCCCATCATGTTTCCTCCAGAAGGAGGATATATTATCAGAAATACCTGTCAAACTTATTCACAAACTTAATAAAGATTACAGCTGTGGTTGTGCTTTAGTCCCTCATTTCTACGAGCAGGAACTGCCAGGCTCCTCCCTTCACAGCAGGTGAAGACACGAAATGGGAAGTATTAACATGAAATCTCTATCACATACAGGTATCTGATACCACTATTTGATTTATAAGGACAGAAGATGTCTGAGAAGTGACATTAAGCAGAAAGTGATGGTTTGTGGTACTTATTATTTCCCTCAGTCTGAGGTGAGCTCACTGCAAGAAACTAGCCTGGAAATGAGAGGTGACACCTGCAGGAAAGTCAGCAAATGTATTCACAAATACAACTGGGAAAATGCTACTACTTCACCATGCAGGGATCTTAGAGGGCACAGGGGACTGTATTTTAAAAAAACACACCACATTTTCTGAAGTCATGACTCACAGACACTGTTCCATACATAGATTTATGCCTCTTCCTCTGTTCTTTTCCTTAAGTTAATTTTATAACATCTCTTTGGCAAAACACTCAAGGTGAGTCACAAAATACCAAATTACAAAAGCTGCTAAAACAAAGCCATGCCAAAAAAACTCTGAAGAACAAAAGGATCGTAACTCATTGAGATTTTGTTCAAATCCAAAGCACCAAATAAGCAGTGAAAGTAACACAGGATCAACACCATATTTATAGGTTTTCCCTTAAAGCCTCTGCTAGATAATCAGTTTACAAAAATAAGTTTGAAGCTGAAGACTATTGCTGATCTCAGAATTTTTCTACAAAGTCATTCCCCTAAAAAAGAAAGTATTTGAATTTTACAAACGTTTCCTTCATTGATTATAGCTCCAGGTTATAAATTCATGAGTTACAAACCCAAGAAAATCCCTTAAAGCCTTTTGGGTTTAAAACAAACGAAAAAAAAAAAACCTCCTTTCACGCTCTGCAAAAATGCAGTAATGCTTTGACAGACAGACTACTATTTGGCACATATCTAATTCTGAATGACAATTAGTACTTGTGCAAACATGGCAAGAATCTGGCTTTGAAATAAATTTATGGAAACTTAAAAGCATCATTCGGAGCACGCACAAAGTGTTCTCTTCATCTTAAAAAACAGACATGATGCAAGAGCACGAATGGTCCCAGATTGGGATCTTGCAAAAACCACAAAATATGCTTAGCCTTAAAACAGGGACAAGCGTTCCTCTCTTGACTCCATGCTGTCAGGACAGTCCATACCAATTGTGGCATTAATAAAGTTAATTTACTTTTTAGTGTGGATATTTTAGTCAATACAATAAACTGAATTGTTGATTGAAAAGCACAGAAGGAAATCCTTATGCAATGCATTTTTACAAAATGTTTGTCAAAACAGCAAATGCTCAACAGCACCCTAAAATCTCAATCAGATCATTTTGAAGAAAGCAAAATTGTATCATTAGCTCAATTATGTTCTAAAAGTTCAGAGATCGATCCTTTACATACCCACTTGTAACATGTATTTAGAAGGATTTAAAGAATTCTTATGAAGATCACGACTTCAATCTGCATAGCATACAATGCTTCCAATCACTAGAAAATAAAGTTTGAGAGGACCTCTGGAGGTTACTTATTCCAACCTGGTCAGAGCAGGGTAGTCTCAAAGTCCAATCAGGTTGATCAAGGCATTGTCCAGCTAAATTTTAAAAGTCTTGTAAGGATAGAGATTAAAAAGGCCAACCTGGGCACCTTTTCTGATGCTTAACTCTCATAGTCATCTTTTCACATTATGACAATTCAATTCCTATTGAATTTAACTTGCAGCTACCAATTCAGAATTTTCACTGTGTCTCCGCCAGGAGTAAATCGTCCTGTTCTCCAGGCTACACGAATTTCTTGCACACCAGACTCCTGACCACTCCAAACTCTCCAATTTGGTTGCATTCCCTCTGCACTTGAGGGGAGAGAAGAGCAAAAGTGGACAGAGAGTGGGGAACAAACACTGCCCATGACCTGATGGTTGCTATCCTGTTCACGCCACCTGGTAGACAGTAGGGTGGTTTGTTCCTAAATGCTAGATTATGCATTTGTCTTTTAGAACCAACACAAGGCTCCTGTTGACCAAGTCCCACAGTACAACTGCAGCACATCAGTAATCTCTCATCTCATTCACCATGGGGTTTTTTAAGTACCTGATCATAATCTTGAGCACTTGAAGAAACCAGGGTTATGTCAGCATCCCTATCTGCCTGTCCTCTTGATGCTCTCCCAGCAGTTCTTCCCCTGTATACCCTCGTGGATGAAACATGCCAGAAGAGTAGCACATCAAAAATAAGAGGTTTTGGGTTGTTTTTTTGGTTGTTTTGTTTGGGTTGGGTTTTTTTTGTTTGTTTGGGGTTTTTTTGGTTGGTTGGTTGGTTGGGGTTTTTTCCTTTTTTTTTTTTTTTTTTTTTTTCTTTTTTTTTCTTTTTTTTTTTTCCTTTCTTTTTTTCTTTTGCAGAGTCAGCAATGAAGCACCCAAATCTCAGACCCTCCCAAGGAAAAGAGTTCAGGACCGCCCCAACACTCTTATTCTTTTAACCTGATGGCTGGCCAAACACCAAATATGCATCTTGGAAGCAGCTACAGCATGTGCTGTGTCTTGCAGAGCTAATAGATAGTAACACAAGGATAGGTATTTGAAGAATTTGAGGAAGGAGCAGAGGCCTTACACGAGGTTGTGAAAAGCTGTCTGGGGCAAGGGATACCAGTTGCTGAGGTCAAGAGACAAAGCAAGTCCATAAAAAGCAAACCCTCAGCTCCACCATTCTCAATCCACTCACTTGAAGGAATAACTTAGAACAAAGAACCAGAGGAAACACCCTTAATTGTTCTTACATGTTTCACAACTACAGGCAAAACCCTGGTGACCCAACTACACATACACACAATTAAAAAACAAAACAAAAACAGTAGGAGAAAAATCAGCAATATGACCTCAACTTTTTCAAAAACCAAGGTCAGGATGCAGCGACCCTGTCTTGATAGGAAATCAGCACGGTCTCCTTGCTGCATGGAGATAGCAGGCTGTGTCTTATTCTACTGACAGCACATCCCTTGTTTCATAAACAGCTTTATTTCATCTGCTGCTCATCCAGCCTGAGGCTGCCTGCTACTAGCTCTCTACCAGGGCAAGTTTTCTTCTACAACTTACATATTAGAAGCCATTTACATTACAATCCACATACGTGTTTTCTAATTCTCTCTCAGGAAGGATGCAGCATTAATACTGAAAAAGCAAACTCTCTTCCCACAACATAAGCACCTAGTAAGGTGAAGAACACATGAACATCAGAGAAAGCACTTTTATACACACTTAATTGTGCTTTTACTTGACAACCACCACACTGGTAGTTCACATACAGCCCTACAGCACACAATGCACAAGAAATGCCTTCAAGCTCTCCTAGAGTTGTAAAGGGTTTCAACTGAGAGTTTCCAATTCCCCGACTTCCTCCACCACATCCTTTCCCAGATACTGGTAGGCAGTAAAAGCAGTTCTTGTTATACTTAGGGTTCTATAATGTCAATGTTTTAATGCAATGCTTTCTGCTATCATCTTCCACTTCACAGACAAACACTCCTTCCCTGTACTGAAGGACAATGTATACTTTCAGTACCATATGCAGTTTGAGTCAGGCAAACAAAGCACCGCATTTGATTTTCAAGAGCAAAACAGGACAGTTTATAATAATTTATCTTAAATAAAAAGACTATAGTCTCCTGTTTGCACTTTTCAGGACGATCTGCTGTCTCCTTATCTACCACATCCATTACACCATGAGATGAACATACTTGCTTTTTATCCTTGCTCACCTCAGCACTTCTATTGCCCCGCTTGTAGGACAGCCTCTATTTCACCTGTTTCAGAACAGCACTAACTCAGCCGAACACAGAGTGCCGTTTAGGACACTGAGGTTTCAAATAAACAGCCTGCCAGGTGGTCACCTGAAACCCTGTCAACACTTCCAGGCATCCTGCAAATCCTGCTAAATTCATCAAGTCTCATACTAAACATTCTGAAGAATACTCTTCACTTAACCACTTCAGAAGCAAAACAGATGGGTTCTGCTTTTCAGGAATGATAGCTTTAGTCATTTACACTGGACAGTTTTACAGTGACTCCAACAATCTTAGGCTGAAGGAATGACCCTGCACAGTCTCTCCCTACTCATTCCAATACCACTGCCTGCTCCCTTCTGCTGGTCTCACAGTTATGCTGCTCCAGGGTGTGTCAGTCTACTTTGCTGCCAAATCAGCCAGCTGGTTCTCCTCCAGTTGGATCACTCTGGCCGGCGTCTTAAACTAGATCACTGCATGGACACGTGATCACTAGATCTGCCAAAAGGGAAGATTAAAGAGCACACTGATATGTGCATCATCCAAGGGACTGATCATATCAAGAAATGATGGATCTAGTATTTCCCATGGCAGTTTGTTCTAGCAATCAATAACTACCCCAACAGAAACATTCAGATGTCACAGAGTGCAAACAGCGATGTGATTTACCTTAAGTTTTAGGCAGGCCCATTCCAGTGAATCTTTCATTTACTGGTTTATGACAGTACTAAATAAGCCAAGCTCCATAAAAGCATGTAAGTGATGGGAACTTTGAAGACCAGCCCTACTGCAGAAAATCAGGACACAGACAGACAGAGGAGTATTTTAACATATTACGCTCAGCCATCTTCTCAAAACATACACATTAGTGAGGACAACCAAGACCAAAATCCACAGAAATAAAAAAGGAACCTCAATTACAAATTCCAGTTGTTTAAGAACTATTTTCTCTTTAAAGGTATTATCAAATCAATTTAAAAATTGTAAGGTAGAGGCACAGTTTAAAAAGAACACTTGGCTGGCTTAAAATGGATTGGGGGAGAGTAAAAAAAAAAGCACTTTAAAGATCAAAAAGAAGTGAAATAACCAGTTTGCTGGATCACAAACACTTGAGAGCAATTCATATAGAACACTCCGAAGAAATCTACGAAACTTCAGTGTGGATCTAGTGCAAAATAACTGCAGGTGAAATTGAACAGGGAGAAACACGGTCCTGAAATACAGTCCCACCCCCTCTCTCACCCAGGACCTCACAACTGTGCGGGCACAGTGAGGCCATTCAGCTTGCTGACTTGATGACAAACCTGGCTCAAGTGTTTCCTCCACACCATTCAGCTCACAGCCACCAGGGCCATGGCAAGCTAGAGAGGGTAGAGCTCTGTCCCTTTTTGGCAGCAGCCTGAAGTTACCTCTGAAGCACAGCCTGAAACTGCACCCACAGGATGACTACAGGAGAAGGGAGACTACACACAAAGCAGCCTTAAAACAAATCCGTTCATAACTCAAGATACAAGTTCAGAGTTCAGTGATGTTATTCTCCTTTATTTCATGAGAACCAGCGATTTCATTTCTTCAATCAGCAAAGATGGAGACTTTTATCCCCATCCCCCAGTCTCAAATTTGTTTCCATGGAATGGAAACAACTTGAACCAGTCTGAGACGTTTGCTTTTTCATTTTTCCTGAAAAATTAAGCAGCAATGCAACTTAGGAAAGAAAACAAAGGGAAATTAAGTATACTGGTATGTTACCAGTAAATCCACAGTTGAACAGAAGAGGTAAAACTGGAAGACAAAAATATCTACCAGGCATGACTTTGTCAGCTGCTGTGACTGTGCTGCAGCTGACACCACTGCCAGTGGCATCTGCATCCTCCTCCTGCTTCCATTCACTCCTGCTGCAACCATGAGCTTAGTCTCAGTTTCTGGAGAGCCAGCCTGGTGGAAAGTTAATTCGGGAAGAAAGGAAAGTTTTGGATGATCTGGTTTGTACAAGAAAGAGTAGAGGACAATACTCACTGGATGGAGGTAAGTGAAGGGCAAGATTTCAGTGCCAGCTTAAAAAGATCAAACTACACACACAGTCAAAACCATCTGACTAAGGTTGACAACTGAGTAATTTTATCCAAGAGTTAGAGACTGATGACTTAAGAGACTTCTTGAAATGGTAAGCAGGCAAATTTCCAGGAACTCAGGCAAAACTGTGTTATTTAACATTAAAGTAAAAATCATTAGTAACTCCCATCCATAAAAATCTATTTGCAGCATCTCAGACTCTGCTGATACAGAAGCAAAATCAAACAGGACTACCTAGGACTGCTTTAATTCTGAAACTATTTACTTATTCCTGTAACAACAAAAAGTATCATGTTTACAGTGATTTACCTACTGTTAAGAAACAGTAAGCTTAAGCCATGTAAATAAAGTAATGCTTTATCCAGTTGAAGCAGTGAAAGTGATAAAATTAATTTGATTTTTTGACAATAATATCAAATTTAAACTCAGTTTACACAGAGCTCTTCAGCACTAAGTGGAGAGCTCCAACTTCAGCCCTCACTTGTAACACTACAGGTCACAAGAAAATGATTCACTTTTTTTAATTATTCAAAATACTAGATTCTAATTTATTCTGTTGAAAGCAATCCTGCCTAATACTTTGAGCATGTTACAGGCAGCACATATTCATTCAAGAAAAGTTAACTTAATATCCTAAATTACCTCATATTATATTCTCTTCAGTGAACTTCACCCCAAAAGTGGAAAAATTTAACTCATTTGGCAGACAGACACATACTGAGACTTCTCTTTCAGTCTGATTTAGGACTCTGGCAGTGGCAGATCTTAAATTATTAAAAAATATCTACAATGCATTGTTTTCTTTGCTCAGGATTTCTTAAAAAGTAGTATTTCATAATGATTTTATATGAAAAAAGACAATTCTGCGTATGGCCAGAGCAATAAAACACAATCCCACCCAAAAACATTTGCTGGCATTAGTCAGAGAAAATAAATAGCTATGCTGGCATCATATTATTCAAATGAACTGAAGTCTGAAGCTTATGCTAAGAAACACAGAATAACTTAGAGCAAAAGCAACAGTTATTTAACACAGCAAGGGATCACTCTAAAAGGGTTGACTGGAAAGTCACTTTTAGTGCTTCAGCTCTGCTACCACCAGTGTATCAGGACAGCCACGGGTGGTGCTCCAGCAGGGCTGTGCCTGCACTGGGGAAAACTGTTTCTCATCACCACACGTCCAAAATAAGGGTCAGCAAAGGCTCAGGCATCACCTCCACAGAGAGCTGGGAACATTTTAGATGGTTAACAAATTCACCTGATCAACTTACCCGCTTCCGTCAGGATGATTTCAGTCATTTTAAGCACTTACACTGCTGCTCTTTCCTAACAAATCATTTTTATCAAGCCAGGTTGGGGAACTACCAGACCAGTAGTCATATGTGACAGCATCCCCAAGAAAGCAATGCTGATGGGAGAGCAGAACTATGATAGCCAGAGCAGGACAGACCGGGCAGCTCAGCCCCAGACAGCACAGTGTGCCTCACCACACATTTCCTGTGTTTATGAAACAAAAGCTACTTAGGGGGGGAAAAAAAAAAAAAAAACCAAAACAAAACAAAAAAAACCCAAACCAAAAACAGAAAACAAAGCACAGCAGACAAGAAGGAAGCCAGTGAAGGTAAAGAGAATTCAAGGGGAAGATCCTGCCTAGCTGAAACCAAAAACTCTAAGAACTGTTAGGAAAACAAAAGAAATAAAGGCAGCAAATATAACTACGCTCCTGCATGGATGTAAGTCTTGACTAACACATACACAGCCCTGAACAACTTTCCTCAACAAGAGGAAAGCAAAATAAAAATTAAAATAACCATCTGATAAAGGCGACCATCTCCTGGAATGACTGTCATATGAGGAGATAAATGGAGAGAGATTTCCCAGCCCAAAGCCACCGAACAATCACCCACCATTCCTCAAAAACATTGTCAGGCAGAATAAGGAGCAGCTTTTGAAAAAAAAATATCCTCACATTGAAAGGACATACTTGCCCTCCACAGCCCTATTCAAATAGGGACTTCCACTGTCACAGGCAGTTAGTTGTGCCTGGCAAAACCACATTCTTTGTGTCCCTTAGTACAAGTCCCTGAATAGTCCATCCTTGCCTATGAAAAAGTTTTGGTGAAAACTCAAACACCTCTGACAAAGCCCATAAATTACTCATTGCCAGACCATGGGTTTTGATTAAAACAAAACAAAACAAAACAACAACAACAAAAAACAAACAAACAAACAAATAAAATAAATTAAAAAAAAAAAAAAACCAAAAAAAAACAACAAACAAACATGAACAACTTTCCATTTCAAACCTCCTTTCTATATCCTTTTCCTCTCTACCTGCCCCACAGACAGGGCTCTCAGTGCAGCAGCTCTTCTATTCTTGGAAAGAAAAAAAACAAAAACAAAAACAAAAAAAAAAAAAAAAAAAAAAAAAAAAAAAAAAAAAAAAGGCAAGGGTGGAACTGACAGAATCTCTTGCACCTTTTGATGGGTCAAGATAGAGGAGAAATCCCAAAGTCAGTATCAATAAACTCTTTCTAGTTATAGAAATTTGGTTTCCCAGTAGATTGGGAATCTCTCTTCCAGAGATCAACCTTACACCATCCTCCCTTACAGTTTTGTGTAGAATAAAGAAATTAGAGTGAAAAAGCACTTTGCTCAGCTTGGCCAGTGCAAGTACAGTTGGTGAGCATTAGACTTATCAAGAACCCGAGTACAGAAAGATTTAACAACTTGCACTTTTGACTAAGTCGTTGTACTCTTCAATAAAGAGTGATTAAAGTTCAACTGGGCATCCCATCTTACATAATTCTTGGTAAAAATACAAGCAGGACTGTTCACCTATCCTACCCATTTGCTTAGGGATGCATGGAGTAGACATTTTTTGGGGAGGGCGGGAACAGGATTTTTGGGGTTTTGTGAGAGTTGTTTTGTTTTTAAATCAAAGAATAAACCCTGAAGTAGTATTTTCATAGGTTCTTTTAATACTACTAGTGAATACCAAAACCATCTGTCACTGCCTCCTTGACAATATGTTAAAAGCATTCAGTCTGCTTACAAAACCCTTCTAGATTGTCTTCTGTTGCCAGCATAAAGGTGAAGAAAGCAACAGGCTTCACAAGCAAGTTTTATGTTTGATGAACTTATTTATACTTATTTTGTTGGCAGTGAAGAAGTATGTCTGGTATCCTAAAGTATTCCAAAGTTACAAAACTTTCTGAAGATCAAATGCAGAAAAATTCAAGTGCACTAACTCATGGGAACCAAAAAAATCGGATCTTGTACAAATTTTCAGAACTAAAGAAGGAAGGGGGGAGGCATACCAAAAAGGTATTGACAGAAGTTCAGTAGATTTCGGTGTTTCACTGTGGCAATTTATCAGCTATTGCTGGAATATTTCTTTCTTAGTTGTAAAACCATATAACAATTAGCTGCAAAGGGACCCTGCAAATTTAGCACAAGTTTCCTCTTAATATAAAAGTTGTATAGTCAAACAATTTCTTAACTGTAATTAGGACAATTATCAGTTACTGAGCCACTTAAGTAAACCAAATAGATGCTACAATGCACCAATACACAGAAATCTTCCTCCCTCCAAAGAGATACCAAGCCAAGACAGTAAAAGAGAATTCAATCAAACAAAGTCCTTTTCCTCTAGAATATATGAATACATTTTTTCCCTTTAAGTAATCTGTTTCACTGGCTGTTTGTGGAGGTATATAACAAATCCACATGATTAATCTGGTACAGAAGGCAAAGAATTATAATGATGAAGCTCAAGTGTGTCACTGGGCATTCCCAGTAACTTCATGTGGTCTCATGTGTGTCACCTCTGACAACATCCTCCCTCCCATCCTTCACACACCTGAGTGACACGTGCTCTTTTAACACTAATTTCCAGCTACTAAAGCAACACGAAAGAACCTGTTCCAAGGCATTTTGTACTTCTGCCCTTCTCTTTTTGGTTCCTCCAGAGTCACACTGCCCTGTTCTTACATCTCTATAAATCTCAGAAACCCCTGAGCCTGTCAGATACTCCCAGATGCCCTGTAAGCCGCCTCTTCCATGTAAAATCTCTCCCAAAAGCTGACATAAAATACAAACAATCTCTTATCAAGAACCAGCTCTACCGTGACGCCAGTAATAAAACAATCAACTAATGACTTCTCAAGGTAAAACATGAGGCCCACTAAACACAGTGAGTGAGAGCAAGTTGCAGTTAGTTCTTTTTCCACTGTTATTTTTAGAGATTTTTTACTGTATGTTCCTCTCTGCTTTCAATCACAAGAAAGCAACACTTGGAAATCTGAATAAAGGACAAGACCTGTAGAGAAAACTTGTATAAAAGCCTCTAGGATTATCCCACAGTCCTTTATTGAGTTTTTCCAGTGTTCTGGCAGGAACTGCTCTATAACTGCACAGAGACACAAACTGTTATGGTTAAAATAACCCATGCAATAACAGTACTTGACACAGTGTGTGCACCCACTCAATTCAGTTGCCTCTGCAGCAGTAATAACATGCTCATTACTGTCATCAGCATTCTCATGAGTAAAGGAAACATAAGGAAAAAATACGTTAAACAATGTATACATGGTTTTGTGCCATACAATAATCACATATTGTACAATCATAAACCAGACTCAGTCCTTTCTTACGTATCATACAGTATTCCTAACTATATTAATACAGTATAATAATTATTTTAATAACCTAGACATACCATAAGTAAATCCTGAGGTATTTCACATTTCATCATTACAGTCTGAGTTCAGAATGTTTAATTAGCACACTAGACCATTACGCTTTAGGAACAACCACTACAGGCCGTTGCAATGACCCAGACAGACACCTCTCACTTACAAGTAAGACAACACAGATTGAAAAGAAATAAACAGCAAGTTGTACCTATTCCGAACAATCAAAAAAATCATCAAAACGTGAGTTTTTTTAGAGTTTGGTCTTTATCAGAACTTAAAACACTCACTTCACTTTATACCTTCAGACTTCATTTTCAGTGTGCTTCCATCACATAAGACAACTTTCACTGACATGAAAACACTTAGTCTATCCTCAACCAGCGGAACACAAGTCAGGAGCTTTTATCGCTTCAGCAACTGCACGTTTCATCTGCACACCCTCCACCTCTTCAATGTTATGGCGACGAAAAGCCATCCAAAATCCAGGTATCCTTCCACTTAAAAAGCTAAAATCCCGCTCTAACATAGCACATTAGCACACAGCACTCACGGGCACACACACCCCTGCGGAACACATGGAGATGATGCTACTCAGGACCGAGCGCAAGGGGTGCAACACGAGTGGAGATACCAAAGACAGACAAAATGGTCAATGGACCTTTCTGAACAGCAGTGGGGGAACTGCCTGTAAGGGGAGAGAGCTTTGAAGAGCGGTATTTAAGTCACTCATTCATACCTCCCCACGCCGACGCTCTCACATTAAAAACCAGACCCAGCACGACACACTGTTTCCAGTGTAAACCTGAACAGGCACATCACCAACACAGGAACACTCCGAGTCGCCGTGCACACTCTTAAAGCCAACACCACAGTGAAGAAACCGGTGCAGGCACAGCTCAAAAAAANAAAAGAAAAAAAAGAAAAAAACATGCGAAACCATTGGATTTAACCATACGGACTGAACCACAGAAACTTTTATTCTCCAACCACGCTCCCTCCCCGCGGCTCCGGGTCAGTGCCCGCTGCACACTTCGTCCTTCCGCACGGAAACCCACGGAGCCCCCGGGAGCGATCGCCCACCGAGCACCTGTGGGCACCTGCGGGGTCCGGCGGCTCCTCCCGTGGGCTGCCCCCCGCGGTCCCCGCTCTGTGCGAGACGGGGCCGGTCCCGCCGCGCTCACCCATGCTGCGCCCGCCCGCCCGGGCTCTCGGCGGAGCGGCTCCGAGTCCCGCCGACGCGCTCAAGCCGGGCACGGCGGCTCCATCCGTGTGCGTTACGGGC
>VXAU01002935.1:12947-70458 GCA_013399695.1 Formicarius rufipectus | reverse complement strand
CTCACAGCCCTTACAGCCCCCTCCTCACAGCCCCTCATCACGACTCTCACAGCCCCCTCATCACAGCCTCGTCCTCACCATCCCTTCTCATACCCCTCCTCACTGCCTCTTCTCATGCCCCTCCTCACAGTCCTCATCAAACCCCTCCTCACAGCCCTTCCTCACCAACCTCACACCCTCTCCTCACCGCCCTCACAGCCCCCTCTTCACACCCCTCACATACCCCTCATCAGCCCTCTCACAGTCCCTTTGTATCTCCTCACACTCCCTCACATCCCACTCACACTGCCCAAAGCCCCTCACAAAATCACAGAATGGTTCAGGTCAGAAGGGTTCACAGTGGGTCACCAGCAGGGGTTTATAACCAGATGGTTCTGGAATATCTCCAGTAAGGGAGACTCCACACCCTCTCTGGACAGCCTGTCCAGTGCTCAGTCACTGCATAGCAAAGAAGTTCCTCCTCGTGTTCAGGTGGAACTTCCTGGGCATCAGTTCCTGCCCGTTCCTCTTGTCCCGTTGCTGGGCACCCCAAGCAGAGCCTGGTCCCTCCTCTGCCCCTCCCTGCACACACTGACAGACATGGGTGAGGTCCCCTCTCAGTGTCTCTCCTCGAGGCTGAGCAGGCCCTGCTCCCTCAGCCTTTCCTTGTCAGAGATGCTCCAGTCCCTTCATCATCATTGTCACCCTCCTCTGGACCCTTTTCAGGAGCTCCATGTCTCTCTTGTCCTGAGGAGCCCACAACTGGACACATCACTCCAGATGTGCCTCACTGGGGTGGACTAGAGGGGCAGGATCAGCTCCCTGACCTGCTGGCAATGCTATTCCTAATGCACACCTGCATTCCCATTGCCCTTTTGGTTCGTGGGCAGCAGCAAGCCCCTCATTGCCAAGGCCTCCCCCCATCCCCACCCACGCACTCGCATAGAGCTCCACTGCTCCTCTGGGATGGGAGCACAAGTCCAGTGAGGAATGGCTGAGGGAGTTGTGGGGATTCAACCTGGAGAAAAGGAGGCTCAGGGGAGACCTTACCACTCTGTACAACTCCCTGAAAGAAGTAGCCAGATGGGGGTCGGACTCTTCTCCCAGGCAGCCAGAAAGAGGACAAGAGGACATGTTCTTAAGCTGTGCCTGGGGAGGTTTAGGTTCAACATTAGGAGCAATTTCTTTTCAGAAATGATGATTAGCTATTGGAAAGGGTTGCCCAGAGACAGTGGAGTCACTATCCCTGGAGGGATGTCTGTGGCGGTTAGACGGTCCCGTTTGATGGGGGTGCAAACAGGAATATTTATTGAAGCTACAACATCCAATATATATGCTCAGCAAATGAATATTCATCCCAGGGTTCGACTTATGCTAAATATGAGAGGAAATATTACAACTAGGGGATAACATCGGGAGGAAATGTTATAACTAGGAGATAACACACTATTCGCTATGCAGAGACATATGGTAATGGACACAAGTTAGAAATACAATGAAGTCCTCATCTAGGTTCAGGGTGTATCCACAAAGTCCAGGCATCTTCAAACATCTTGGAGACAGGGAGGTGACAGAGATTCACAGTCTTTTATCTGTCAAGAGATGTCCATTCAAGGTTCTCCCATGGTTTCCTCGACATCTCTATTAACTCCTTTTTGTTGGAATTTTGTATTCCAACAGATGTCCACCAAAGACTGGACAAGGCACTTAGTGCCATGGTCTGACTGTCAAGGTGGTGTTTGGTCATGGGTTGGACTTGATCTCAGACGTGTTTTCCAACATAATTGATTCTATGATTCCTCCTCTGCCAGGTCAGACTGAGCTGCCCCACTGCTCAGTCCCTGCCACGGAGCCACTTCTACCTCAAGGGCAATGCCCGTGCCCATGCAGGGTGGGGTCCCTGCCCACAGCCCCCACAGGGCTGAGGCCCTCGGGCTGCGCCCCCCTGCACCCTGGGGCTTCCCCACCTCTTCCCCCAGCTGCCTCCAGTCTCTGGCCTTACCCAAAGCACCACCCTGGGGCACCCCTTTAGGGCAGAGGAGTCAAGATGTGGGGTCTGCTGTGGCTGTGGGGGCCAGGCTGTTCCCCCGGGCCATGGAAGGTGACATGCAGGGAGACATGGGGAGGAGAGCAGCCACCTTGGACAACCTCATGAACCTCATGCACATGGTTGCAGGCTTGTGCATTGCTTTTGAAGAGTTTTTATAGGGCAAGGGTAATTTTTTGGTGGATTTTTTTTAAACTTCAGATGCACTTAGGAAAGCGCTCCAAGCTATATCAGGCTGCCACTGTTTAGGTTTTTGTGGGAAACTCAGGAATGAGTGAAACGACTACTTAGAACTGAAGCAATTTAAAGAAAAAACCCTGACCCTGAGACCAAAGGGACAAGTAAACATGGTCTGGTTTTGATGAAAATCAGGGAATATAACACAGCGGGACTCTCTGAAATGAAAATATTCTGTTTTCCCTGCTGCAGACATCCTTTTATGAGTGGTTCAAAATGAGCCGCTTCAGCCAAGCTCAGGACAAAATTAGCCTGAAAAGAATGTCAAGTATTTCCAGGAATCAGCTTTTGCTTAGCATCTTTCTCATGGTGCATAAACAGAGAATGAGTCAGATAATGTGCACTGAAGATGAAATGTGAAGTCCAAGTGTACAAACAAGCATATACCACATTGTATTAGGATGTTTTATCTGTTTCACCATACTTTGAGACAAGCTGCTTCCATTTCTGACAGCAGAACTGGTAATGTACAAATCATAATCAGAATTTCCTTGAAGCAGGTGCAGTGTTTAATGCTGATAAATGACCTCATGAGCCTCCCTTAAAAGGAGAATCTGTCATAAAAATGCAACCTCCCTGCATGCCCAAGTCTACAGTACTAATAATTTACTAAATTCAGAAAATAAGTTCCATGAGGGTAAATTATCCCCATCTGTTTGCTGTATCACTTTTTTCCACTTCCTTTGTAGAGCTACATGCCAAAAATAAAAGGGACAAAGGATGAAAGGAATTATAAATTTATTCTGATGTAGCAATTTTTAACCTTTTTAACCGTGCCACAAAGCTCAGTGTGCAGGAATGAGAGGTGACACATAAAATGTGTGCAGTGTACATGTTTAATGGAGTATTGAAGGAGCTTCATGTAGACTCCTTTGTTGAAGCTGGTCTGATCTGGGACAAAATCTCATTCCAGTTCGCATTCACTCACGCTGACAGAAAGCTAACTTTGGCCCTGCCCTCAGTATAGAATGTGCTGGAGAGCAAAGCCCTGGTTCTTGGTTCTTATGCTGTGGAGTAGCAAGACCCTGACTTTGTGAATTTCTGTTTTATTTCAACATGCCTTGGTAACTGTGGCAGGTTAGCAAAGCTTCTTAGCAGTCCGAGTACAAGATCTGAGTTTTACTCTGAGCCCATTAGCTCGGGTCATAATGCACAAGCATCTTGCTGGTCCTGTGCTTTAGCTCCATCCCCTTCCAGTACTAGGGAGGCAGAAATGGGATATCTCCTGAGGGAGTCCCTCTGGCTGCTGAGTCCAAGTCTCCTCCCCTGTACGTGGCTGGCTGATGCTTCTGAACCCATCACCTGTAGCCCTGCAGAGTCTTCTATCTGGAGCTGGGGCTCTGGTCCATGAGGTGTGTGGCACTGACAGCTGTGTCTGCCTCGTGCTTCACTGAGTTTGACAAGGCTTCTCTGCACTCAGAATCTGCTCATGTGTGACTCAGAGAAGCATGAGGATGCATATTTAGCATCCTCATATGAGTTGATAGTTATAATACATGTAATGGAAATGCATCTGTGGCAGATTATTTACTGTTTGGGCTCAACTGTTAAGCCACATGACTACTTCATTTCTTTTCCATACACTCTATCTCTGGTGTCACGTGCTAAATGCTTATTCACCCAGAATTGCCTTCTAAATTACCTACAGTGAGTTCCTTCCTCACTTTCCACTTCAGTAAAGCTGAAAACATTTAAGGAGCCACTTTCCCTTGGATATTAGGCAATGATTGGTATTTACGCAGTCCTTTGAAAATATAGCTTTGATCTTATACTGATAGATATGCAGAGACACTGGATCTTGATTTTTGTTTAACCTTAGTTCAAGCGTAATGTAGAACATTGATATTCTGATGTTATGAAATTATAAAAGTGCAATTTGTTTCAAAATATTTTCAAATCCAATTGTATTCCATAGAATAATGTTATTTTCTCACTAATTTGTTCAACAAAACTTTTAAAATGAAAGCTTAGCTATTTAAATGCTTTATGAGTGAGCTAAATGGAATATCCAAATTTCTGGCTTGCTTTCGGTAGAGGAAGAGTTGTGACATATTTGCAGATCGAGATAATATTCACTGTTGACGTCAGTAACTGCTATCATTTTATTTTACAAGAGAGATCATTGTATATAGCCTGGCATGCAAGTTTTTAACACAAAATAAGAATTATATGATTTGTCACCACTGAAGCTGACATTTTTTCCCTCACAAAAAACCTAGTGCTCAACTGAACATTTCACTTGAACTTTTTGCCACTGTGGTTATCTTAAAATTACTCCAGTATTTCCAAATAAAGAAACCTAAACCTAAACCCAGACCTTTCAAAGCTTCTCTCTAGAGCACAAGGGGAAAAAAAAAGGGAACTGACTTTTTTTTTTTAAAAATCATGTCAGCTGTTACCATGTTGTGGTTTCATGCACATTTGAGTGGCACATGCACTGCAATAATTGTACATTCCCCTTTAACCAAATAGTTTGCTCCCAAACATTCCAACTGAGTCAATTTTGCATGCTTTTAATTCTCCATTGCATTTTTCATTGCAGCAACTTCTTGCGCAATAATGCCCATAATAATTGCTTGGAAGGAAACAGCCTCTAAGACTAAGGAGTTAAACAGTCTGGATTGTAAAATTTCACCTTTTCAGCAGCACTTTTTTCTACTAGGTAACATAACATTACTGAAAAAACAGAAAAGTTTGTGTTTCAGAAGTTTAAAAATTATTTGGATGAGAAAACTCCCTCTGCTGGATTGAAGAAGCAGCAGATATATTTTGTTTAAAAACATACAAACTGTGGGAAAATATCAATTCAGCATACACAGTATGTTTCCCTTCACTGTGTGGAGAGCGAATCTGCTCATTTCACAGAATGAGACACAAGTCTTTTAAAACAAAATTAAAAATAAAAAAATAAAAACAAAACAAACAAAACCACAACAAAAACAAACAAACAAAAACCGCCAAAAAACCAAGAGAAAAACAAGAAGAAGAAAAAAAAAAAAGAAAACAGGGCAGGTGTTTTGTTGTTTTGGACATTAAAATTGTATCAAAATGTAGATTTTCAAGGAGGAGGCGAATTAAGCTTGCACACTAACATTTAACCTACTATTTCTTTTAACTACTGGGGGCATTACATTATTTTAAGATGCGAAAGGAACTTTGTCTTTGTTTTCCAATCCCCTACAGACACTCCATTATAAGCAGCTATGCAGGGCTCACAGGCTGGACCCTTTGCAATTATAGCACAGCTCCCTCCATCCAGGTAAAGAGTTCCTACTCATCTGTCTTGCAGGTGGTTGCTAGAGGAGGAAGAAATACAGTGTTACTACACACAGCTGGTGAAAATGAGGAATTTGAGGTGCCAGTTTTCAAGCTATCAAAAGAGTCATGCTCTAGTTTTGTATTTTTCAAATTATGGAGTGTGGGTCAGTGCTTATCTGTAAGAATTCAGGAGCTGGTCAGCAAAATAACTGGAAATGGCTTTATAAACCAACTTTGTAAATACTTTGCATTCTCCCACGTTCAATGAGCACCCAACCAAAATGAGGGAAGTTATATCGACACTGGAAGTTTATCCTAATTATATTTTTCTATAACTGGAAACTGTTGTGGCAACACAACAAACATGGTTTGTTTTTTGTTGGTTAAACTCTTGGTTGAAAAGGTTGAGGATCGTCAGTCAGTAGAAACAAATTCCTCTGACCTTTGTTTCAAGTTTAGCCACTGTTTCCTCCATTGCTATCAACCTCTTCAGTCAATCCCTTTCTCTTCTCCATAATCAGTTCTAGCCTTGACTAGCAAGGACTGTTCCTTTTCCTTGTGTTATTCCTTTGCTACATGCCAAAAGCTCCCATACCTCACTCCATTTTGCAGGGGAGAGGACAAGACAGGGAGTCAGAACAAGCTTCATTTCTGTGGCCTCCTTGTGTCACACAAATACATCTGTCAAATAGGACCCAATGTTGATTAAAACATTATTAGAGATGACGGCGTGTCCAGTGCTAAATACTTCTGAAGTCCCGAATGAAGTATTAGAAATGTCACCTCGATTGCACGTGTGTGAAATAAAGTACTTGTAACTGTTGAATCTTCAAAGGAAAGAATTCAGAGAGAGAGAGGTTTATCTGAAATTCAGGCTAAGTACAGGCAAGGATTAATTATTATTAATTATGTTTCAGCCAAGAGGCCACTATAGCACTAATCACCTACACTGATGGCTATTATGTTTTTTCTTTGACGTCTCTTCTGAGGACGCAGCTCCTTTATCCTGGGCTATTACAACTAATGAAAACAAAGCTGCAAACAACAGGGAGTTTGTGGAGAAGCTCCATCCACATTATGCTGATAAAAAACCCAGTCCACGTGGACATGTAGCCAGTAACGGTACAGCCATATGTGTAGCCGTATGTTTCAAAGATATTCTGTTTGATTTAATTGCAGGAAAGTTTTCATCTCACAGTTTGGTTGTACATCACATTTACTTAGGAAGCAGTAGAAAAAAAGCAAACTATGCTTTTCACTGGCTTTTTTTTTTTTTTTTTTCTAATAAGCAACCGTCTTCCTCCTTCCTTTTTAGGTACATTTGGCATTTTGCATTTGTATTAAGTCCCCTTTGGCAGCCACTGTTTGGGATTTCCTTTTATTAACATCTAGCACAAAGAAATCTCATCTTCAGGGTCCAATGGGCTAATGATTTCCTTCGGCAACTGAATGAATCAACAGCTGTGGCCTTCAACCATTTTGTCTTTACAAAATAAAAGTAACAGAAAGCTGCTTGTTGTTGTAGCAGTTCTCACACATGCTCTGAAGCCTTTTCTCTTCAGAGATGACTGCACACAAAACATACAGTATAAGTAATGTAATTTTCCCCTCACTCCATGACTGATAGCCATGTAGGCCTAATCACAATGACCTAAAGACAGATGGTTTGCCCAGAAGGTAGTGAATTTTTTTAATGTTTGATACACCATCATAAATACTTGTATCACAGTAAATGCATACATGTTGCATATTAGGGTGTTTTTCTGTGCCACAGGTAAGAGAATAGTCTCAACTGGCAGTGCTTTTGTATTCAAAGGAGAGTCACTGATGCTGGTACAGGTGCTTTGTGCTCTAAGTGTGGTGCCAACAACAGCTGAGTCACTGACACACCAACTGGAACATGTCGCTCTGACACTGAACTTCTCTTTATGGCTCTCTCTCTCCTGTGCTAGTTCTACTGCTCATCTGATGGTTTTGCTCAGTAATTCAGCTTCTAAATCCACCAGGAAACTTTTAAGATAGGGAATTGTTAATCTTTAACACAGTGTGGACTTTTAATTAAATTATGTTAACTGGAATGTTTAAAATTCCAAATAAAACTAGTCTTTCACCAAAAGGATGGATTAGGTGCAGAAACTCTGTGCTTATTACATGCACTCGGGGAACTATTTTGAGTGTGATTTTCTTGTTTGTTTGGGTTTTTTGTGGTTTTGTCATGTGTTGTTTTTTCAAATGGAAGTACAGCAAAGCCACACCCTGAAGGCTCCAGGATGAGAAGACACAGTATTCTCTCTAGTAAGGCTCCTGAGAGCCTTTTGGAGAAAGGGATGTGAGGTTACCTGTGTGTTTGCATTTTCCTGTATTGATTTGTCTGAGCTGACAGTGCCATGAACAGCGTGTTCTCATCAATATCCCAGGCTTCAACAGAGAGGCCAAGACAAAAAAGTGCAAACACACTTCATGCCTTAAGCTTAGCACAAAACCTCTTCCCTCTTCATTCTAAAACCATGTCAGATTGTCATTAATTTTCTTGAAACTGGCAGCCTTTTTGTGAGTGCTGTTCAGCTGCTTTGGAGTTTATAAATAGCATTCCCGAGGGGCAGTCTGTGTGTGTGTGTGTAATAGCCAGAGTTGACCTGTTGTTTAGAAAATTCTATAATAAAATACTATTTCCCCTGACAATGACACCCCCTCACTGTCAGTTATACAACTCTATGTGTTGCAAAAATCAGTAGATGCTTCTGTGAGGTGTATAAGTATTTCCAGCAAGCTACTAAATTTTCCAAAATAGTGATTTGCTGCCTTTTTGGTTCTGAATGTTATCGTGTAAATAATAACTGCCAAAACAATTAGTGCTATAAAGGACACACATTTCTCCCTCCCTGTCCACAGAAAAATAAAACCCTAAGGTTTTGGTTTGGTTTGGTTTTAATTAAAAAAAGTCAGAACTGTGATTGGATCTAATAAATATGAAATATTGTCAATTAGAAGGGTTTGCTTTCTTCTTAGTAAGGTACTTGTGATTGTGAAGAAGGATGCCTTGGCAGGCTTTGGAGGCTTTCACTGATTATTTTGTTGTTGTTCTTATGCAGAGTAAGAACTTAGATGTTTATCTACATTCCTGCAGGCTTGTATATCCTCTCCCTCAGGGCACTGATGCCTGCTGCCAAGAATAGACACTGCGTTTTCTAGAGAGACACCAAGCTCAGCCTGATACAGACTGAGCACTTCAGAAGCACTCGATGGCTTTCTATTTTAACTTCTAAGAAGTTAAATTATTGGTGATTATTCATCTTACCACAGCGTATTCCCACTAAAAGCAGAATATGAGTTTTCTGTTTCACTCACTGGCTACAAGTGGAAATTTTGACTCTGTATTTCTGCTTTAACAGGTACCAACATCTCGAACTGAAGAAAAAAGAGGAGTTTCTATTCTTCTTTCAGAGACAATAAAATTAGAGAGGCAAACAGAAGGTTGGGTTTATGTCCTGACAAGCAAATTGTTTTTGAGTTCCCATTTTAAGTGTGACAGAGAACTGAGATTATTGCTACTTTTCCCAATAAAGGTGCAAAAAACTGTAAGCTTTTTGTGTGCAGAGCAAAACACTACAATGAAATTATATGCGGAATAGTTTGTTGAGTTGTTTGGACTTGCATTTGCCCACCGGAAAGTGCAGAGGGGGTAGTAACACAGAAGGGGAATGCACTCCAGCAACATCCTGAGTTGCCAAAAGTGTACTATCAAAGATAACTTAGAAACCTGAGTGTTTTTCTAAGAAATCAATATTTAATTAAATCATCAGCTGATTTATGAATTGACTACCCACAGATTTGGGAATGAGTAATGTATACTTCTCCAACCCAAAGCTGAATTCTTTATCTGGCACTCTCAAAAACACCCGCTCAGAGAACATTTTGTAGATACGATACTTTCTATTCCTTTTCACTTCTCCATATGTGTATTTCCATCCCAGACTACTTGAAAGTCAGTATCCCTTCTCCTGCCTAATTAATCCTTATAACTTGACCCTTAACATCACAATTCTTTCCTTTTCAGAAATTCCCGTTAATAATTATTCCAGAGCTCCTGCTGTTCTCAGGAACTCCCAATCTATCTTCATTACCTTTTGTCACAAACAAGAGGGAGAACAATAGTTTTGTTTAAACTCACCAGTCTGCTAAAAGACCTTATTTTTTCAGAGTGAGCTCCTAGAAGGCAGAATCAGTCTGATATATAGGCAGATGGAAACATGGAGGAAATTACCTGTCTTGGCCATTTTGCCCACCGTAGAATCAGAGCTCTGTGGTGGGAAATCAGAATTCAGGGACTTATTCTTATTTTAACTTGTAACTAAAGCAATTCATACAAAGAACATTTTAAAAAACACTTCTGTAAAAAGAAAAGTTTTAAACATCCCATGTTTTTCTTTCAGTGTTTATATTTATCTCATGACATATAGATAAAGACCAGAATTAGGGAGTTTAGCTCTTTTAAAACAGTTCTCTGACATCCCAGGTGACTGCTCTGTGATCTGTTTCCTCCTCAATGTGTGAAAAATCCAAGTGTTGTTATCTGGACTATTCTTTTGAATTTTAAGATAAACAGTGAAGAGAAGCTCATTTCACCTGAATTTAGCTGCATGCTTCAGCAACTCTGGTGATGCATATTTACTTGACAATCTGTGGAAAGGAAGAAGCAGGCACTGATGGGAAACAGTTCATCAGATCTTAAAATAAATGCCTGAGTGATAAAAACCCTGGACAGGTGCCAGCATCTTTCTGGTGGTTGTAGAGGGAAACCACACATCATCATCATGGTTAGGCTTTGTGAACAAAGATTTGAGAGGGTTTTACCCACGCCTGCTGCAGTGTGCTGATGGCTAATAAGGTTAATGTGAGATAGGTAAGTCTGGTTTCAAAAGGCAGAGCAGAAAGTTTCTGAGGTAGTACTGTCAAGGCACAGTTCTTTCTGCAGTGTCTTTTCTCCTTCAGGCTGATTCTGCCTGTGTTCTCAAAGGAAGCAGCAGCATTATGGATGGTGTGTCTCCACATCTCCTGATTGGAGGCCAGAGTGGACCATTGATGGTGCTCAATATGGCCAAGGCTGAGGGGTTGTTTCAGGCAGTCCTTGTATCTCCTCTTTGGGCTCCTCTCTTGCGGCAGCCGGTGGCGAGTTCACCGTAGAGCACAATCTTAGGGAGGCGGTGATCCTCCATCCTGGAGATGTGCCCTGCCCAGCGCAGCTGCGTTCTCAGCAGCATGGCCTCGATACTGGTGACCTCTGCCTGTTCCAGAACAGACACATCAGTCATGTAATCAGATCAGTGGATGTTTAGGATTGTATGTAGATTTTTAAAATTAAAGGTTGAGAATGTGAATGTCATCATCCAAATTCCTCTTGCAGCATCTCTGTGTTATTTCTGCCTTCATATTCTGCTGTTGAAACGTTTTCCTTGCGAACAAGATCAACAGCGCACTTTGGGCAATGCAGAGTTAGATGTAGCTCATGGTTCTGGAGACTGCTTCAGAAAGTGAGACAAGCCCTGGTCATGGCTGCTTAAAGAGGAAGTCTTGAAGTGGGAAGAAACTAATAAAATACTGGCCTAACCCAACTATGCTCTTACTATTTTTAAGCCTTTTGATGTGAAAGATGACAGTTCCAAGGGCAAGGTCCTGCACTGCTTCTGCATTTTAGCCAGTGGTGAGAAGTTACTTATTTGAAACTACTGATGTGTCTTGAGGAGAGAAATCAGACTAGTAATTGGCTATTTTCATTAACAAGATGCAGCTACAAGAATTACAAATCTGATTATTCTGCTTATCAGGAGAGGTGTTTCCATTATACAGGGAAAGGTTGATGTAATCATTTAACTAGTAAGACATACTCTTAAAAACTAAATGCAAAGCTACTCAGAAAAAGTAAATTCAGCTTGGAATAGAATCACAGAATCAATGAGTTTGGAAAAGACCTTTGAGATCATTGAGTCCAACCTAGGTTGGACAAGGTACAACCAACGTCTCTTTAAGCCATGTTGGGGTGTCTAAAAGAGCAGTCTAAATGAGGCTGGTTAGTCTCACAAAACAAAGTTTGAGAAGGGAGGGATTCTATCTCTGTAAATACATCCATGGGCAGATTTGAGGGAAAGGAAATGACTAAAGTTTAGAAACAGGAGTGCTCAGAATCAGTGGACACAATGTGGTGGTGGATGTGCTTAGCCTGGAAACCAGAAAGGAAATATTACTGTAGAGGACTGCCATGATATTCTGGAACAGTGTTAACTCAGGAGTTTGGAGAGAAGTGGCATTAGCAGTTCTCAGGATGAAGCTTGATCCCTTCATGTAACGGATTCTTATTTTGTGATTTGCTTTACTAGCAGGAAAAAGGACTTGGTTACATTATTTCCTAAGTTCATGTATCTATTATGCACACACATGTATATAGTGCATATGCTGCATGTATATGCCTATTGGTTTAGCATTCAGAACTTCTGTGCACAAGAGTCAAGTTCTTACCAGTCCATGGGAAACAAAGGGCATGGGCACCTGTGTACATTTATTGGTTGATACGAAGCATTGCTCAGCATGGACTTCACTATTACAATTTTGCCTTTTGTGCCCAAACACTAAAGACTGAGTGCAATACAGCACACAGGTGCCAGAGCCAGCTTAGCAGGGCCAAATCTGAGTCCTGGTGACAGCAGTCACTGTAAAGATCACAACGAGACAAGCAGCTCTGCTCATAAAATCATAAAAGTCATACAATCATTGCTGTCTGCAATCATAAAATGACGTAATGGAATCGTTTAGGTTGAAAAAGACCTCTGAGATCATGAAGTCCAACCATTAACCCAGCACTGCCAAGTCCACCACAGAACCGTGTCCCTTCATGCGACATCCACCCATCTTTTAAATATCCCCAGGGATGGTGACACAACCACTTCCCTGGGCAGCTTGTTCCAGGGCTTGGCAACCTTTTCTGTGAAGAAATTGTTCCTAATATCCAATCTAAATCTACCCAAGTGCAACTTGAAGCCATTGCCTCTTGTCCTGTCCCTGGTTATGTGGGAGAAAAGACTGACCCCCACCTGGCTACAACCTCCTTTCAGGTTGTAGAGAGTGATAAAGTCCCCTCTGAGCCTCCTTCTCTCCTGGCTGAGCCTTCTCAGCTCCCTCAGCAGTTTCTCATCACACTGGGGCTATCAATGGGTTGTCACAGTCCCACTTTCACCCTGTTTCTCTTTTTCAGGAGGGACAGTTTCAGATTGTCAGAAGGGCATCCCTAAAGGGTCAGGTAGAGACACAGACCTGCAGCGATGAGTGCAACTCTCCTACCCTAAATGGGACAAAAATAAAAATACTGAAATAAAGAACTGAAATCTCTCAGCTTTGGCTGTGCTCCCACAGCATTAACCAGGTGAGTTACCACCCCAGTCCAGGAGTGCTTGAACAGTGCTATTTGACAGCTGCTGATAACCAGTGTGGTCGAGCTGCAAAGTGACAGGTGCCACACAGAAGTCAGACACTTGAACTGTCACCACTTGTGCAAGCTGGTGACCTGGAGTATCTGTTTCTGTGAGGCCACCAATCCAGCATCTGTCACAAGCATCTAGTTCATAGTGAGAAAACAAAGGGAAGTCCCAATGACACATCTTCCAGCTGCAATCCCAAAGAAGTGTCATAGGAGGACAACAGAATGCCTCTTCTGCAATGAATGAGTGGGTATTATTACAAGGCACATAAAATATGCACAGGGTTGAATTTTAATTCTGCCAAAGACAGCAAACAAACATCAGATGTATCTAATTTGAGGAAACTATGGAGTTTTGATCTACAAGGTCCTTGAAGAAGGTTGTAGTAAGGTAAGTTTCATGGCAGTATGTGGTAAGAGCACTGTAACTTCCATTAGACATTGTGATGTATGAAATGCAGTAATATCATTCTTCTGTGCTCCCAGGCTGTATTTGCAGGGAGTGAGACAGAAAAAAAAATAAAAAAGGATGCCATTATGTCATTTTACATGGTGACTTATTGTCTTAGAAAATAAGAAGGCCCTTATTCCTTCTACTTATTTGAATCAGTACAACTGCACTGCCCTATGCAGTCTCCAGTCTCCTCTTCTTCTGTTGTGTCTTCTTTCATGAATGTTTGAGTTTTGTAAAAATAACTTATTCTCCCTTGGCCCATACCTCTTTTTCTGCTCCTCCTCACCTCCACATACACTATTAATTTTTGTTTAAATTTAAATGTATTCATTTTTGCTTAAATTTTAATGTATCCATTTTTACTTAATTCTGTAAAACCTTTTACAAAAGAGATGGTGTGTAATCCACAGGTCTGATCTGTGTATCTTGTCATTTGTAGGGAATGCTGATAATCTTTGTAATAGGCTTAAAGACAGTACTTGTTTTTGAAGCACCAACTATACACCTCCCGCCTTAAAACCCCACTCAAGTAACTTCTCCAACAGACACAAATGTTATAATTGCCTGTATTTTTTGAGTGCTTAACTTTACAGTTCACCGGGTTTTCATATAGCAACTTCTATCACCAGTTTCAGATAGTCTGGACATGGGAGCCCAGTCTGATCCAAGCAGCAGTGGGGCAATACTGGGGCAGGAGAGTAGAAAGTCCATGGTCTGGGAAGGCAGAGGAGCTCCAGGCAGAGGGGTAAACCAGAGAAAAGACAGGAACCTGAGGTCAGAGGGAAGAGAAGACTGATAAGGAGGTGTAGCTGATACAGCTGACACAGGCCAGGCAAACAAATGCCTTTGCCAGGAAATGAGCACAAGTGTCCCAGAGGAAACTTACCTCATCCAATGGCTTTGTGTCAGACAGACCTGACCTGAGCCTCTGAGACATAAGCCTGATGGTTGAAGTCTAAAGGAGAAGGTGAACCCCATCCAGAAAGCTCTAAAAGGATGGCAGACTGGAAAGAGGGAGCAAACAGCTGGAGTCTGGAAGTAGTGAAGGGACACAGGGAAATGGATTAACAGTCATGTGCAAGGCAGGCATCTGAAAGACGTTGGATTTTCATTTCAGTTTTTCTTAAGAATTTCTGTTAAGAAAAAAAGCCAAAAATCCCAGACATGTGAAAGGGGAGGAAATTACACAGTTACTGTAACACAAGAAGAACCTGAGCCAATTCACCAAGCCAAGACAGGCCTGGAGTGACTGATCTGTCTGATCTTTCACAGCTTGTAGCTTTAGGTCATGAAAGTACATAGTACAAAAAGAGAAAAGGATTCATGGTTAAGAGGATCCTTTAGGAAAATTTTGTCTTGGGGTAGGAACGACTGAAGAGGAGGAGCAATGGTCAAAAAGGGACAGATTGCTAGAGGAGCCAGAAGAGGGAAGGACCTCAGGTTGGCTCTCAAACTTGAGGCATCAGCTTTTTAATCCTGGGAGGAGACATGGGGCTCAGAGTCTGCCCCTGGGGCACTAGTGCTGGAGACACAAACCAGCCTGCAGTTTGCTTATCCTGAAATTACAGAGGAAGACTTCAAATCAGTTTATTTTGTTTATTGTCTGACTTTGGGAAAAGCCTACCTGGTCATTACATGCTATTCTGTTCATCTTCCCTCTTTGACAAGCTGCTATCATTTTAAACACTGTGATTCATCAGTGTGATGGGAAAGGAAATTTTCTCAGGTCTCTGATCTGGGGCTCAAACCAACCTTCACTACAGACCTTCACAGATAATCAAAGCCAGTCCTTATGATTGCCAACCAGGGCCTTCCAGAACATAAGACTGCAGCTGTGCTAAGAGCTGTGAAAGCAAAACCTGTCCCCCAAAAGACTGCCCCCAAAAGTCCAAACCATGGGAAATGACACAGGGCCACAATTCTGCCCAGAATTAAGCTTTATTCTAAGAAGTATGAGAAAACAGTTCTGTATTCTAAGAAGTACAAGAAAACAGTTCTAGCTCAGCCCAGGCAGAGAACCAAAAGGGCTTAGTGGAACAAGAGGGATCCAGCCACAGGCAGATTTTAGAAAACCAGAGTTTATCCCAGTAGGATCTCGAAGCTGCAGGTTTCTCCTTAAAAATATAAACCAACAGTGTCCAAGCATAGTTTCTGCAAAGTGCAATAGTGTAATTGCCCTATGACAATGTATTGTTTTTCTGACAAAGCTTCTTTTGTGTCCTTGTGGGTTTTTTCTACAGCAGATATTTATGGAAGTTGTAGTCATACAGCTGCTAAAAGCACTTCCTGTAAATTGCATAAAGTTCTGTCTCCTTTCCAGTTTCACAAGGACCTAGTCACAAGCTTCCCATTACTTTTGAGACCTTTATTTTACAGGGTAGGTAGATGTGTTACCATATGCTTGCCCATAGGAGAGAGCAACTGGAATAGTGACGGTGAGTGGTTTGTGTTGTCAGTGGCGGTTTTGTTGTTGGGTTTTTCAGATCTTTTAAGTGACTTCTTGAGCAGATTTTTATTTCTGAAGTTGCTTAATCTGATTCAGCAGCATACCCTGTGTTGTGCTGTTGATTTTTTCCTGGACAGCAGTGCCTGTGACTGTGGCCTTTCTTTGGCATCCATCAAGACATTGTATGCTCACACTTCACTCAGTATTTTCACAGAAAAGTAGCTGTTTAGATCTGGACTGTGTTCACTTTTAGGGATGAGACACTGGCATATTCCCAGCAAAATTAGCTAATTTAGAATAGAGAACATTCTGAAATAAATCTAATGTACCTGGGTTAATTTTATATCCAACTGAGCACAAAATGGTTGATTCCAGTGTTCAAGAGGAAAACATGAGATTAAAGAATTGATCTAATCAACATCGTAGTTCATTAGAAAACATCACTTATTTTAGTGAGCCTAAACATGCATGTTGCCTGGAGTTCAAAGGAAAATGAGATCCAAGCAAAAGGTATAAAAAATGTGGAGAACACATTGTAAACAATCCCACAAGCTCATGCTGTGTCCTTTCTTTTCCTGCCTTTGATGTTGGAGCTCCCATTTGATTCCTGCAGACTTGATCCTGCTGCCCTTGAATTCAGTGGGAAGACTACTCTTTTACTTTGAATGTGCAAAAAATTAACTTTGGATTCTTACATGACTTTTTGGAACAATGGAACAATAAAGGAGTTTTGTATGTTTTATAGTGTGATAGGATCCTAAGCTCTCACAGTGGAGGGAAAAAACAGAACCAGGGCTGTGTTGCACTGGCCTTCTGCTCCCAGTAATGGGAGAGAAGCTGCACCCCCATTTTCCATCTGCTGTCCTTTTTCCTCTCTTCACCAAAATGCCACAGTAGACAAGAGCAATGGAGCAAAAAAGAATCAGTGAGGGTAGAAGTGGAAGGAGCAAATTAAGAGTGGAGGGAGAGGGCTGTACTTGGTTGATAGAAACCACAGAATCTTAGAATGGTTTAGATTGAGACTTTTAAATTCCAACACCACCCTTGTAATGAGTAGGGACATCCTGGACTAGTTTCAGTTCAATCTGACCTCAAATGTGTCAAGGTGGTGGCAGAGAGGGGGTGGCTCTGACACTTCCCGCACTCTATGCCGCACTTGTACTACAGTATTTTTGATGGGGTATATCACGTTTTATATCACATTTTTGATGGTCTGTCACTTCACAAAATTCAAACAATGTCACCCACTGGGTATATAAGGCTGCCTGCTTCTTCTCAAAGGTGTATTATTGCTACTCATGCAGATAGCCATGAACACAAGATGTGTGATACACAGGATATGTGATACACTGCCTACATTTCCTAATTGCTAGAGAAGAATCTTGACACCAAGCTTCCCCCAGGAAAGGAAGGAAAAATAACTGCAGTCTTGAAAAGCATGGAAATAGCTTACCTTGTCCAGCTTGCATCTCCTTATGCTCTCTCACATTCAGAAAAGAACAAATTCCCTTGAATATGACTGTCTTTGACTCAGACTCCTGCCAGCAGCCACTTCCAAAGGTGGCCTCCACCAAATGAGCCTGGGGCAACAACTGACTGAGGACAAAATCCTGCTGAGGCCACTCAGAAGAGCAGACTAAAGCAGATTGGCCCTAGCCTGTACAGATTGTTTTAGGTTAAGATTTATGGTGCTACAGCAAGGATTAGAAAGTGCCAGCAGAGACCAAGGTGTTGCAGACCCAGGCTGCTGCCATCATTGTCCCACAGGAGATGGAAAGCTCCTGGCTAAGGAATGAGGAGCCCAGGGAGATGTGAAATGCCCTGAGTACGAGGCTGCTGGCACCAGGGAGAGGATACTGACAGTGGGGGACACGGAGTGGGAGGGGAGCAGAGGGGCTGAGAGCATTACACAGCTCATTCTGGCTTTGACAGTGTCTGGCAGCACCACACACTTCTAACTTAATTTGGAATTGAGGTGATTTCCCAACACATTTTTTACATTTGAAACCTCTCTCTTAATTCCCGTTCTGTTAATTTATTTACGAATTAGGGTGTTTTCTGTAGCAGATGAAGAAACTTGAATTCACAACTGCACAACACTGGTTTAAAAGTAGTAACAACAAATGTAATAGCTCAAATACAAGGTGTCTACTTGGAGAGTAAACATGTCTTCAGTGTTAGCTCAGCTTTTAAAACAAACTTAGTAATTGCTTCCAGAGATAAAATATTTGCAAGCTGTTATTACAGCACACTGTCATTAAAGGGAAGGAAACACAATTGTCTCTTTGGAGCAGGCAGACATGAACAGAGAAAGCTGTGCTTTATAATTAGTCTTCAAGGGCTGTCAGGTACCTGTACCTCTGACTGCTCAGCATCAAAACCTTTGCAGCAGAGCATTCATCCATGCTGCTCTTTGCCAAGCCACCCAAAAGAGGTCGTGAATTTGCTAATTAATTTCTAGGAAACACCATGCATATGTCTCTGAGAGCAAATAGCTCAAGGAGATGTAAAATGTTCTGAGTGAAGACCACAAGCCTGATTTAAGGTTTTGAATGCTGTGTATTCTTCAAAAGCAGTGGAAGAGGAGGGACTGTGTCAGGCAGCCCCTGTCCTTACACAGAGACGTGTTTTTTGGTGAAAGTGGCTATTTCTGTTCAAAGCCTCTGATCCTGCAGCTGATAAAATTGACAGCCAGTGGAGCTGCTTCAGACCAGGACAGGTTGGGTTGGGGACTGTCTGGATATAACAGTGGTAGGATTTTGCTTTCTAAAGATTTCTTTAGGGTTATGCAATACAACATATTCCTGGCTCTTGTTGTCTACAGAAACATCCCAGACAGCAGCGTTTCTGATTGTGATTTTAGTTCAACTTCTCCTGTCCTTGACATAATTTGGAACAATTATGTGCTAAAAATAACTTGGCAGGAAAAAATAACAAAAGCAAAGAACTCAAGACATAAATCTACACTGTTTCCCTCTTAAAGGATAATGGTATGGTGATATGGCAACAGGCCACAGCAGTAATTGCTCTGTGTCTACACCACACACTTGCTGCAGCACAACAGCACATTTCTGTTCACTGGGACACAACCTAAAATTGACTACCAGGAACTCCATACCACAGCAAGCTCTGTTGAAACTCTGGCATTTAAAAATGAGGAGCCTCACTAACCCTGAGAGGCCAACTGAAGTACACAACCTACTTCAGAGCTTCTAGAGTTTTCAGTGGGAACCTGGTACATGTGAATCCCAGGGTTACTCACATGTTTTGCAGTAAACACCCATCTGGATTAAACCTCTCTGGACTTAATTTTTGGCCAACTGGCTACCCAGAATTTAGAAATTGAGCAACTCTTGTCAGGGCTGATTCTCTCCGGCTGTGTGACATACACTACAATGTTGTGATCCCCCATACTCAGTCAGAGGCAACGTCTACTTTTTGTGGGAACCCTTCTGCCCAGATCTCTTGCCCAGGAGAAGGACTTCACATCACACTTGCAGTTTTTCCTGAAATGCTTTGAAGCCCCACCTTACTGTACTCTCTAATTAACTAGATCATCCCAGCAGAAACTCTGCCTCCACTTCTATTAAGGTAAGGCCTTTATTGGACCATAAATACACAGCATGAAATCCTTTTTCTGACTGTGGGGGTCTTTATTTGGGACTGGAGCACCTTAAGGTTGGAATTTTATGTGACTCTGTAAAGCCACCATTTGTTAAAGAGCATGGAGGGACCTTCAGGCAGCTCCAGCTCTCACTGTGAGCATCCTGCAGATGGTTACCATCCTGACATTAATCAGGGAATTTCCCCATTCAGCCCACAGAGGATTTGGGCATTCTGAATTCTGCTCAGCTGCTACCACCCACCTTTGCAGATCTGCTTTAGGAACATGCTGTGGAAAGGAAGACAAGTCTTTTAGGTTACCTTGCCCTTATTTCTGCTGTTCTCAATCCTCTATTTCACAGAAAAAGGCTTTTCCACAGATGGTGGAGTGCTTGCAGGAAGATATTCTTTGACCAGGAGCAATAACTCTATGGTTACCCTGGTTTTCTAGCACTTTTTATTATTCAGAAAGAGCCTCTGTACAGAGGAAAGAAATTTTATAATGATTGTCTGCAAGGATTTCCAAGAATCAGAACTCATGTTCTGCAGGGATTATTTGTCTTTGATTGTGAACCACATCTCATTTGTCCTGCTGCAGAGGAAGCTCAGTGAGTCACTGTTTGAGGTATAACATAATGATTTTTGCCAGATCAACTTCCCACAGAGGAGAGCATTTAGTGTAAACAAATCACTTATTGTAGAGCAGGACTAGCTTGCAGTGCAAGAGTGGACAGAATTTATTACACTGAAAACAAGCTGGAACATTTCAGTCACTTGGGACTTCAAAACATTAGTGCCAGTGTAATTTCTGTAATTTAAGCTGATTACTTTATGTCCCTTTGCAGTGTACAGGAAGAACAGTTATTTTTCTCTTTTCAGGAGTCTTTTTGTGTATGTAAAGGTTGTTACAATCTTCTCCAGCTGTTCTCTTTTCTAGAATTGTCTACAAGTTTCTACAATTTGATTAATTGTCTACATTCTTTCTGAAGTGTTTTTCCCCAAACCAAGCACATGTATTCCATCTGCAGCCTTAGCAATGCTATCTGGACTGCAAAGGTTATTTCAGCATCTTGCACACCACACATACAGTGGTGGGGCAAATTTATTCTTTACAGATCTGTCCTGACTGGTGTTAATTAGATGTTTCTATGCTTGGCAAGCACTGCTTTGTTAATTTTTTTTTTTCAGAAAATGCAATCAGACTGATTGGAGACAATTCCAATGTACCTCCCTTCCTTCTTTTCCAAGAACAGTCACCACGATTGCCCTTCTCCAGTCCCCTGGAACTCATCTGTCCTCCTCACCTCCTCAAGGGGGATCACTGTCATCTCATCCTGCTTGCAGCAGCTACTTAAGCAGTTTAAATAAACTTCCTTTTTGTTAAGTGACTACTGAAGGAAAAGAGGCCTTAGACCTGTCGCACATTATTATTTCTCCCTTCCCAGCACGAGTTGGACTAAATTGTACTTCGTATCTTTGGAGAGCGTCCTCATGTGATTTTTCATTCCATTTCCTTGTATCTTATTCTGCTCTTCATTTTTGTCACCATGATTATACCAGTCAAAGGAATTTATTATGCCCAAATCCATTTGATCCAGGACTTCTGTCATGCCAGGCAGCAGCTTAGCTTTTGTCATTAACAGTAAGCACATCCCTTTTAAGTATAATATTACTGATTTTTTGCAATCTATTCTATATTCCTTTTTATTAATAGACATGCAAGAGAGGAACAATTTGACCATTGAAAACACATTTTAATCTGTTTGGATACCTGAAACCTAACATGATTAAACAGCTGCTCTAGTTAAGGTTGGATAAACCCAAACTCAAATATTTTCTGAATATTTTCTGAATGTTTCTCACAAACCCCAGGAAACAGTATTTTGGCAGTTCTGAAGTGTTTCCCTAATACTGTTTTTCTCTGTTATTTTTCGTTTCTACTGTTGAACATGTTTTTATTTAAACAGAATTGAGAGTTTTGACAGTAATTTTCATAACATTTCTCTGATTCAAAGCACAAAGAGAGCCCATTCTAAAATGAACAAAAATGTAAAAGGCCAGATGCTTGGCTGCCTTTGTGAGCTGAGGGCAAAGCTTGAGCCACCTGGTATTTACCCACCACTGGTTTTACTGCTTCCCATCCTTAAAATCCTCTTCAATCATTAACTGGTTTCTCACAGTCCAGCAATGCAGGTAAAGTTCTTTCTTCCTGCCTGGCAGGAAGAGACAAAGCGATACACTGAGCTGAAGAGGCACAGAGGGATTCACCATCAGTGCCCTCATTCAGAACATGATTTAATTAATCTTTACATGGTGGTAAAAAGGGATGCATCTTTCACTCAGTGAGTCATCCATTTCTTTCACATTTTCTCATTTATATTACACATCTTTCTCCTCTTGCTTTTTACTGAAGAAATTCTATTTCTTTTTTTTTTCTTTTTCCTCCATCTGTTTGGTCTCCTCTTTCCCTGTGAAAGCTCTGGCACAGGGGGAAGGATCCTGTGTCTTGCTCTTGGATAATCTCTTCATTTCTTGGCAGACAGTCAGGTAGAAAGCAAAGCAGAGAGTTTTGGCACGAGCAGAGTCTTAGTGTTTGCTTCTTTGGAAATGTTTTTATTGTTTCTAGGGGATTTTTTTCCACATCTCTTCTTGGGAATGTTTCACTTAGGCTGCCCTTTAGGCCAGGGAGAGAATCGGAGTCCATTATATGAAAGGCTGAGGTTTGATGTTATAGCTATTCACAGGAAAGTGGGGCTTTCCTTTTATTGTTCACAACAAACATTTTACTTCATGAGAAGCAAAATAGAAAGGCAGGTCTGAAGTTAGGGGGAAAACATTTTGCCCAGCTTTAATCAGATATGAATTGCCTGTGAAGTTTTACAAGAAGTGTATTGTTTGAGCTAAAGAACACCAGCGGATACTTCTTTTTCTTTTTGGATGCATCATTACAAAATAAACATGGTAAAAGAGAAAGTGCGAGTATTCTAACGTTTCCCAAAAGCAAGCAAACAAACAAAAACCCCACAACAAATCCTGTTAAAAATAACTAGTCACAACTTGCAGAGCTGTGGGTGAGCTGCTCTGTTCCTGGGTCTGTAGCACCTCTGTGTGGGCTGAGCCAAGAAAGGTGATTCCTCCTCTCCAGTTGCAGGAGTCAGTGTTGGCCAGCAGTCATTTCCCACCTGCTTGGCAGCTCTGGCATGACATGTCTTAGAAGTGCCCATGCTAACTCTTTACCTTCCAGTTTTCCATCATCTGAAGGAAATAAATCCCTGTGCTTTTCAGTATCAAACATGACCCAGAATGTAAAAATTTTAGCACTTTCCAAGCCTAGAGTGCTGTTAATCACAGACACAGCTTACCACAAGAATCCCCATCCATTTCCACTGTGCAGCCCCTCCTCAAATTCATCACAGAGAAGAATGGCTATTTCCTCATGCTGGCAAAGACAGCCTTGTCTGACACTGAGAACCTTCTGAGACAGGGAAATGATGCATAAGGAACAGGAGAACTTTGGGCTCTCCATGCCCCAACTCCATTCTCCAGCTTCTTCACCCGTGCTCTGAGGTGTCTCATGAGAGTGGCTGAGCTTTGTTTTCTAACCACAGCCACTCAGGGTGGATCAGGATCACAAAGCCAGTGTCTCCAGTCCAGTCTCAGAGCAGAGGGCTGGAATGCTCATCTGTGTGGCTGTTTTTCTGTATCATGGACATGCATTAGCAGTTGTGTTCATGGGGGAAATGGGCTATTTGGTCTTCTATGTGCAGGTACTGAAGTGCACACACACACACGCACGCACGCACGCACACACACACACGCACGCACGCACGCACGCACGCACGCACACACACACACACACACACACACACACACACACATACACACACACACAGTGTAGGNATATAAACACACACATTCTGCAGGTGTTTTATGGGACTGTTCCTCCTTTCTGGTAGAAGCCATATCCCTGCTTGATGCTCATCCTGGGTGTGCCACACTTGGAGTTTGCAGGATTGTTGAGCCTCAGCTGACTAATGCCAAGTCCCTTGGCAACAGCTCTGATCTGAATTGTCTTGAACACCCTTTCTGTAAAGTATGTGTTTTCCAAACTATGCAAGGTAGGTGTACTCTCTTTCTCTACATGCCCCCTGTCTGTATAATACATTCCTGAAGCACAGGGAAGTGCTTTCAGCTGATCCTGGGCTTTTGCTTCATACAGGCTGACCCTGATATAATCACATCAATGTTCCTACATGTTCCATATTAATTCAGGGAAGGTCCATGAATGAATATGTTTCTTTCAGAGTAAAATGAATTGCCAGCAAACAAAATAAATAGCCTGTATGGGGGTTGCTAGAGGAGAAGAATAAAGCTGGTCTAATGTAGGCAGATACAGAAAGGTGAAGTTTGGAGGCATGAAAAGCCATGCTAGACCTACATTCCTGGAAAGTCGCTCTCTGTACTGGAGCAAAGTTCATGGGGAATTACAGAATGAATGCATGACGTGCTGAAGAAAGCAGGACTAATAAATGATGAACTGACTCTGTGTCCACAGGGGAAAAAAAAACCAAGTCAATGTTCAGATTAAAGCAGCACTTCAGCCCTCTGTGTTTCAGCAGGAGCTGTTGACAGGTGTCTATTCAGTTTCATTTCAGTAGCATGGTTGAAATCATGAGTTTATTTTATAAAGTAAAAAGGGAGAAAGTAATTTCAAGAAAACAGTTAAAAACCAAACAAACAAAAAAACCCAAACAAACAAAAAAATCCCCAACAGCAACAACAAAACCAAAGAATTTTATCAAACCTTGTCCTAAGTTTTCCTCACTAAATACCAAAGTGAAATTTCACAGGACTCATTCTTCATTTAAAATTTTTAACCAGATATATGAGTCATATTTTGTAAAAGCTCTGGATGGATTTTTCTCCAGCCATATATTGGATATTCCTGTCATATAGGATAACACTCTAGTAAAATTCTTGGGTTAGAAATTAGATGATATAAAAAATAGGCATTTATTATTCATGCCACCTACATATACCAGTGTTGAAGATGGGTATGGGCTACCCTGACAACTGATGGTAAATTTTGTATTATAAATATTTTTATTGTAAATATTTGCATGTACAAATGCACTTCTAGAAGTTCACTTTTATGACTTCATGTCATTTTGAAATCTTTTTCTAAGACATATGTTAAATTCAGTCAGGTGAAATTGGAAACCTGTGAACCTCAGAAGAGCATTAAAAACATTATTTTTTTTTTAATTCTCAAAATACTTTTCCTATTGAGAATGATTTAATAAACTAATACTAAAAACTAAATTGTGAAAATAAGCTTTTTTACCCATAGTCTAATAAAGTATAATTAATGCTGGCATACACAACCCCTAATTAACCACAGAGTTTTTACAGAACCTGATGTTTTCAATGAAAAGACTCTTGTAGGAATATTAAAATTAGTCTAATATAGGAAAGAACCTGCGTTAAGGAAATGCATGAATAATTCACTTTCCAGCATGGCTCTCTAGAGACATTTCTCTCTGTCTATCCTTTCCTATGTGTAAATATTGGGAAAGCTCTCCAATCAAAACTGGAAGCACTGTCAGCCTAATGTCAAAATTTCTTTCTATGTGATCACAACCCCATTTAAATGGCCATGTGGCCATTTTTGCACATCAATCAGATCCAGCAGGATGGTTGGTCCACAAAGCTCAGCCTGGTCGTTGTCCAAGATGGTGACATGTTACTTCAAAAAACACATCCAAAACCAGGTCAAACTTAAGATCTCACAATAATTCCCCTGAGGAAGGAAACAACTAGGGAAAAATCCTCCATAGTTTTCCTTGGTTTCTTGGCTATGGTACTCATTCAGAAAGGATTTTTGATGGAGGAGCTGCCTGAAAAAATATATCTGAAAGGTCAAAGGAGTTGTGTTTATTACACCAAGGTTCACCATAGCTCTTGAGCATGGAGGAGAGGTGGTCACAAGAAGCCTTCACCTTTTCCATACTCCCTCAGCCTGCTAATGTGATGAACCAAGCAGGAGAACATCCCCACAGCTGAATTCCCTTGGAGCTCTGCACATTGCCTGTCCCACAGCCTCTATCCATGCACGAGAAGCCAAGTGCCAAGCCAGCCACTGATTAATGGTTAGGCTTTCAATGATCTTAAAGGTCTTTTCCAACCCAACCAATTTTATGATTCTATGATTCTATACATACAATGTACCTGTTTGGGGCATTGCACATTATCAAAACCCACCTGCCTCGAGTCTGGCATGGCAAACCTGAGGCATCCCACCATGCAGAGCTGTCAAGCTTAGTTAAGGTCCTCATGCACACTTCTGTGTAGGCTATAGCCAGCTGATTTGTGTAGGGCAGTGGGTCAGGGCCAAAAGGAATCTGATATTGTTGATGGTTGTCTTGAAGTGCTACAGTTTAATCATGGGAATCTGAGTGAAGCTCACCAGGGAAATTGTGGACTTCCCATAGATCAAAGATGAAAGCTGAACAGGGCTGGCTGCAAGGAAATATGTGGGAGGTTATTTGAAGTGATGTCCTGTGCTTTCCACACTCACTAACGCTTGCTTCTTGCAACTTTGGAGTTCTCCACTGCACTCTGGCAGAGGGACAAAAAAAGAGACAGGAGTTTGTAAGCTGATTAGCAGCAAATGTCTCAGCAGTTTATGGTGACTCCATCTCCAATGCTCTCTGCTTTTCTGGGAATGCAAGAAGGTCTCAGGAGGGCTGAAGGGAAGCAGGTGGCCCTACCAAAGTGTTTGCCTCTTCATGTCCTTGGCACAGAGCAGAGTTCTGTAGGAAGTGGGTCAAATGAAAATTGAAAACAAGTCTGTATTCACAATTCAGATCAAGGTGATGTAAAGAAGGTAAGAAGACTAGTCCACCCCAGACTGATGGCCAGGCTGCCCAGGGAAATGGTGGAGCCACCATTCCTAGAGGTATTTAAAAGATATGTAGTCATGGTGCTTAGGGACATGGGTTAGGGCTGGGCTTGGTGGTGTTAGGTTAGTGGTTGGATTAGATCTCAAAGGTCCTTTCCAACTGATATGATTTTATGATCTGCTGTCTGACTTGCTGCAGCATTTTTGTGATCCTAGTTCTTTACCAGACCCATATTCTCCTTAGTCATACAGGACCTCCCAGAAGGGGATGATGCGATGTGCACCTTCTCACCTCCGGCATCATGTCCCTTTGAGTGTCTCCCACTGGCAGCAGGCTGAGAACAGCACTGTCACAGTGGGTCTGTTGTTAGATGGTGTAATAGGTTTCTGTGGCTGGATTTTGGTAGAAGGGAGGCTACCAAGATAGTTTCTGTCAGAAGCTGATAGAAGCTTCTGTCCAATGATAGCCAGGTCCAGGAGGGACTGTGTACCATCTGTGGCAGTGGACACCGAAGGATGTCTCTGACTGGTAGCTGTTCTTTAATGTAACACCAAATAAGACAATGGAGGGAGTAGGGCGCAAGAGAGAGATGTGTCAGTCAGGCAAATTAAGCACTCCAATGACAGCTGCTTTAACCAAAATGCTCCAGAAATACTCTGTTTCAGTCCAGACTTGTTATGGGACCATAAAAAAAGTGCCTAGAACTAAACAAATAAGAAGTTACAAGTAAGTAACCAACACACAAAGGGCATTCTGCACATTTTGGTCTTGAAATGCAACGATGACAGACAAAATGAATGCATTTCAATAAGATGGGTAGAGTTAAGACTCTCTTTTGGAGTATATAATGTGGTGTTTCAGACAAGGTTTTGTTTTTTTATTTCAAAACAGTGAACAGGTTTATTATTATAATATTGGCACCTGTCCATTCCTGTCAAGATTCCCATATTTGCAGTGTACAGGCACAGACTGAAATATTTGTTTCATACATGTCCATGGAAGTGTAGATATGTCAACATGAAACCCAGGTTCAGGGAAAAGGGGCCAGCCATCTGCGCTGTGCCATGGGAACAGCCTTTGTGTCAGGAGTGTCATGATCCAGTTTCACCTTTTCTGCATATTCTCATAAGCAAGCAGTGCTCTTCCACTCTGCATCACTGTGGGCAAGCCAGAAATAGCACAAAGATCTGGCTCTCTCAGCCACCTTCCTTTAATAGCTTTCTTCTTTCCCCTGTGCTTTTCCTTGGGGTTGGGCTATTATGACTATTAACTGTTTGAACCTGGTCACTATTTTTTTTTCATCTTTATTTCTGGTTTCATTTCACCTCTGCCAAAGCATCACAAGCTGAATCCCATGGGGCCCTCCAAACTGCAAAAGGAAGCCCAGATCCTGCTGGAAAAGAGGCCTTTAGATGCAAGTAGGTGCAGTGGATTGGTATTAGAAACAGCTGGAAATAACAGTGTGGGCCAGGGCAGGAGCAGAGGAGAGATGGGCCATCTATAGATGGTCATCAGGGATGTGAGGAGTGTCAACTACAGCAGGCACGAGAGCAACAGGCACCCTAAGGTTCAAGGTCAGGTTGGATGACACTTTGACCAACCTCATCTAGAGAAGAATTTCATGGCAAGGGGGTTGGAACAAAGTGATCTTCATGGGTTCCTTCCAACCCAAACTTGTGATTCCCTCAAACTTCATCCTGCTAAAGTGCTGCTGAAGGCATCCACATCTTGCCATGAAAGCAGCTCTTCCTGGCTGTGAGCACAGCTGTAAGCCCTGCTTTCTGTGGAGCACCCACTCTGCAAACCCAAGAATCGCAGCATCTGTTTATAGCTACATAGAAAAGGTGCACTTCAACCCCAAAGGCATGAAGCCCTTTGAAAATGGGAATCATGCCTGTTGTTTGCACACAAATAAAGAAGTGGGCATTGTGGAATAAACACACAGCCTGTTTTGCAGAGTCAGGTCAGGCAGAAACAGTTTGTTTCTGCACCTATAGGAGAGGAAGCAGAGAAGCAGTGATCCACATGATCTGATGTAAAATAAGTGCTGGGGCTTGGATACGTTTCCACATAAAAAACTGCCCCAAGAAAGCACGTGGGAAAAAAAATCTTTGTTAGAGCAGATGTACCCCTTCCTTCCTGGTAATTCAGAGCCCACGGCCCTGTGGCCTTAGCACATCCCTGTTCAGCCTGTCCCTCATGCTCCTGACACTGCTGTGTCCTCGATCAACTTTCAGGCCTGCATCCACATTTTGTGTTATTTTACAGCGCTGTGATTCCAAACAGCTCCTGTTTGAGGAGGGAAGGGTCTGTCTTCCATCTGTCTTTTGAAGGATGCTTCAAAATCTGTTTCATTTCTTCTTTGCCTTGCACAACAGAGCCATAGTTAAACGTGGGGCAATATTAGAACATTTCTTATAGAGAAGAGCAAGTATCAGTCTGGCAGAGTAGAACAGCTCCTGGGCTGAGTTGTGTGTGGGAGCCAGCCCAGCCCAGCCCATGGGTTGCATTGCAAGAAACCTCTCACGTCCATGGACAAAGTTTGGGAAAACCTCCACGAGAGAAAAAATGAAAATACAAAATTCCTTGTCCTGCATCCCCGCCGTCAGCAGATGGCTCTGCAAGCCGCGGAGCTGCGCGCTTAACCATTGCGCTGTGGAGGCGGCTGCGCTCGGGCACAGCGGGACGAGCCTGGCTGTGCGCGCTGCTGCGGGTCCTGCTGTCTGCTTGCGGAAACTCCAGGTGCCCCAAAACCTGCAGGAAAGCACGGATTTGGCCTAACCCTGGTTCTTCCTGGAGTCTTTCCCAGCCTGATCTTGTTCTTTTCCAACAGACACCCACCCGATCCTGTCCGCCCTGGAGGTCCAGCCCGCGGTGAGCGCACAGTCTTCGATCGCTTTCCAGCTCCGCGGCGCTCCCACGCCTGTGGCTGAACGCTGATGGCATTCGCTGGGTGGGGGCACCACAATGACAGCTCGGTCAGAGCTGCCTCTCCGACCTGCAGCATCACAGATACCTCATCTGCAGTCACACGTTCTGTACCGCATCCCTGGCAGCGCTGGAGACACAGCAGATTGCCAGGACACTTTGACCAACCTCATCTAGTGAAAAATTTCATGGCAAGGGGATTGGAACAAAGTGATATTCATGGGTTCCTTCCAACCCAAACCTGTGATCCTCTCAAACTTCGTCCTGCTGATGTGCTGCTGAAGGCATCCACATTTTGCCACAATAGCAACTCTTTCTGGCTGGGTTGCAGCACCTGACATCTACCATGCTGCAGAAAATATAGCTCAGAACAGTTGTATCATCTCCTTTACATACCCAATGCTGGAAGCCTCCAGAGGTCCAATCAGCTTGACTTTTTTCCTACCTGACAACTCAGTTTTACTGGCTTTTGTCTCCTGTGACTGTGCACAGTTAAAAATTGCATTTTAGAGATAACACATTTAGGTTGGGGATTCCAGCCAAAAGCACTCTCATGGAACAGCACAGGCTTGGAACAGTCAGGCAGTAGGTGCAGCCTTTCCAGCTAAAGTGCTTTGCAGCAGATTGCTATGGAGATATTGGGGAGATTTGTCATCAGGAGTGGCAAATGTCTGGGGAGTTTAAACCATGTAAACAGATCTATTACCTACACAGTAGCAAACGGGCTGGACAAAAGGGGCTGCAGCTTTATGTTATTACAAAAAAAACAAACAAAAACAAAAACAAACAAAAAAAAAAGGAGGGAAAAAACAAACAAAAACAAACAAAAAAATTAACAAAAAACCCCCAAACAATTATATTGTTCTCTAAAATTAGAATTGAAAAACACCCCGAAGATTTTCAAGTCCAGACATTAGCCCATCACTGCCAAGTCCACCACTAAACCGTGTCCTCAAATGCCACATCTATATATCTTTAAAATGACTTCAGGGTTGGGCATCCCATCCAGCCCCATAGATTTCTGTTTGTCTAAGTGGTGTAGCAGGTCACTGGCCATTTCACCTTGGATTATGTGGGCTTCATTCTGCTCCTCATCTCTATCTTCCAGCTCAGGGGATTGGGTACCCTGAGAACAGTTGGATTTACACTTAAAGACTGAGGCAGAGAAGTTCTTAAATATCTCAGACTTTGCTACTATGTGTCCCACTGCATCCAATAAACAATGGAGATTCCCCTTAGCAATCCTTTATTTTTTATTTTTTTTTGTGAATGTATTTATAGAAACGTTTTGTATTGTCTATTACAACAGTAACCAGATTAATTTCTAGTTGGGCTTTGGCCCTTTGAATTTTCTCCCTGCAAAGCCTCACAATACCCTTTTAGTCCTCCTGAGCTGCCTGCTCTTTCTTCCAAAACTGGTAAACTTTCCCTGAGCTTCAGCCAAACCTCTCTTCCACCAGACTGGTCTTCTCCACCTGCTCATCTTTCATCTCGTGGGGAAAGCTTGCACCTAACTTTTAGAATTTCCTTCCTGAAGAAGCCAGCCTTCCTGGACCCTTTTGCCCTTCAGGAGTCTGGTACTACAGCTGTTTTGTGTCCTCTCCCTTACCGCACAGCATATGATTAAGGTTTCTGAAGTTGTTCAGGTGGGGGATGGCACCATTTCTACACTGAAGAGGAACAGAAGAATTTTTCTCAGGGAGTTGACAGTGACTTGCAGGAGGTTTCCTGTGAATGGGGAGTATGACATGCCTTCGGATCTGGGCTGAAAAGACCCCTTCTTTTCCCACACTGAGCCCCTTCAGAGCCCTTCCATCCCCAAAGGACACACATTGTTCTGCTTGTGTGGAGCATTTCTCAGCTGGAACCTCACCTTAAACTGATACTACAACCCTGTTATCAATATTTTGTTATTTCTTTTTAAACTTTGTTGCTTTTCCTCATACTACAGCTACTTTTCTGTTTATTTCTTTTATGTCTGAGTATTTTCATTTATGAAGATAAAAGCCATGGAGAAGTGAAGTGAGACACTTTCCCACTTGAATTTCCACAAAGGGAAATCCTTGACCCTGAGCTGCTGGAGAAGATACTTGCATGGTGGCAATGTGCCTGGTACCAAAGAGGGCCACAAAGGCCCTGTCTGTATGAATGCAATGTACAGGCACTGGTGCCCAGTTGTCTGCACACTCATCTTAGTGGGACAGTCCTCGGCACACATTTTGCCCCAGCTCTGCCCAAACAACTCCTGGGGTGGATTCAGGAATTAACCCAACCCATCCAGCAAACTGGATGCACCCCCTCCTTTAATTAAAAGGTAAAAGTGTAATAGTATGAATGCAGCCTTATCATACCAGAAAATGTCAAGGTCAGAGAAAAGGCAAAGAAGAGTTTTATAGGACAAAACAGAAAGTCATGAAGTTTCAAAATGGAAATAAAAAATGTTCTCTCTCAGCAATGCTGGGTTTTGGCTCCCTTGACAAATTCCAGACAAATCAAGGCAAGAGTGTGCTCATTTGGACAGACAGTGGCTGAAAGCCATTCCTTCAGGGAAGCTGGCACAGCCTGCCCAGCACACAGAACAAACCATGCTTTGCATATTCCCACCTGCCCAACACAGCCCGGCATTCAGCAGAGTCAGCTTCTCCAGGGGATGTCTCATGGGCACTGCAGAGCACCATTTGGAAGGGAAATGCAAAGAGCTCCAGCTCACATGCATTATAAAAATAGCTACATCCATCTACAGAGTCCTTGCCCTGCTTTGCAACTCAGTCCCACGTTCTCACAGGAGCTACAGCTCCCCAAACAGATCTGACTGTGCAGAACCTGCGCCTACACTTGGCTGGGCAGGACTGTAGTTGGGGCATCCAGGTGCACCCCCAAGTTTACAGAGGAGTCTGGTTGAAATGTGAAGTTGTGAACTAGAGCAAGAAAGGCACCAGGTGACTTCCCTTCTGTCCCACCTGCTCTGCTTTGGTAGGAGGCACAGTCACAGTGGTGTGACACAGGAGCAGTGTCAGACTGGATGGGGCAGAGCTGGAGCAGCCCCACAGCTACAGAAGGGCCACCCATGAGCAACCTGCTGCTGCCAATGGTGCCACACCCCATGGTCCACAGCCTTTCTGTGCCTCAATTCTTCATCCCTGAGAACAGGGAAGGAGACATCCTTGTGCCATTCCATCAGGCTGTGTAGGAGGATTAAGTGAGGGCTCAGCAATGCCATAACACAAACCAGGACAGCCCTGCATAGTGTGAGGGCAGCGCTTTAGTGGACAGTATCCTCAGGAAAGAACAGCAGTTCCTCTCTCCCCTTCCATCTCCATGTGCCCTCCAGTTACTCCTTTCCTCTTTCTTTGGTACCTGTCTCCTTCCCTCTGAGCTGAACTGCAAACCACTGCTCTGCCTTTGCCTTTGCAGGTTCCAAACTGATACCATGCTCAAAACTTGCACTGGGGCCCCTCTCCCCAGGCTGCATCTTGTTAGTTGAAATTCAAACAGGACCTGGCCTCCTTGCTGTGTTTTATCATTACTCACCCAACCTGGGCAGGATGGGACAGGGTGAAGGTTGCACAAGGAAGATGTTCGATACCTTGTAAAAGTCCAGCCTGGAGGGGACTAAAATCTTTGAAGGAGTTGTTGCCTAAGGATGCCTTCATGACTCATGGCAATAAGAAGTCTTGCTCCCTATACTGGGGCCTGGCAGTGCCATACAAAGGCATCCCAAAAGCATCCTGGGCTGGGCAGACTTGTAAACGGCAAAGCTCCTCAGGCATTTGCGAGTTAAAGGCGTGTTTGATGACTAGGCTTCAACGTGTTAATGCCTGCTGTACCCTGCTGTGCAATGTGTTCCACTATTTTAAAATTAGCCCTCAAGACCTGCTTCCAATCAGCCCCAAAAGGATAATAGCCTGTGTCTGAAAACATTAATGTGCCAATTTGTTTCAGGACCCTCACTGAGTTATCACTCAAGGGCTGAAATGTGTAATCAAAAACTCAGCTGAGCCTCCACTTTCCTTAATACATCTCACTCCTTGAGCATCATCTTCACATCAGCAGCAGGGAGGGAACACAGCAGCTCCTTCATTGCTGAGCAGTACCAGCATAGCTGTGCATGGCCGTCATTTTAAAGTTCTGATATGGAGAAGCTGTTCTGAAGCTGCTCTTCTCAGCAGTAAAACTTCTGTCTCTGTTTAACCAGTCACATTTACTCCTTGCAATAGTCCTCAGCCTCAAACTTTATCATTACTCATCCAGCTTGGGCAGGATGAGACAGGGTGAAGGCTGCACAAGGAAGATGCTTGATGCCATGTAAAAGGCCAAGCTGTGGGAAACTAAAATCTTTGGAGGATTTAACTCTCTATATTTAACAGGCCACATTTACATGTGGCAGTAGCCACAAACCTCAAATTAGCTGTGGGATGCTCTGGGCTTGGGCACAGGGAGGGCCTGTGGGGTGGGAGAACAGAGGCAGGGGTAATGGATTTGGAATTTGTGCTCTCCTGAATGTGTGTTGGATGGTTGGAACACGTCATGTCTCAGGTACCCTCAGCAGGAGGGGCAGTGATGGGGTGGGGTTTTAGTGGTGCAGGCTGGCTGTCCATGAGTGCAGGAATGAAAGACAAAAGCCACACTGGAAAGAAATATTTGTTCATCCATGCAAGTCTCATTCCCAATCTGCATCCATGTGCTCTTCTGGCATCATGATAATTTCAGGTGGGCCTGGTTAAATGCCCCAGTGGGATATGAAATTGGTTATTGTCTTTCCTACCAGTTCTCCTTCCCCTCTCAATGACCTCCTTCAAAATCCCATGTCAAATTCAGAGGCTCTCTATAATAAAATAGCATACCCAGTAATGGGTAACAAGTCTCCATGTACCTGTTGTGTTGACTGGAGGCATCTGCCATGGTCTATCCTGGCAGCTCCCCCCTCCTCCGAGCAGCCCTAAACCACTTGTTATTTTTATTCAAAAGCTGCCCCTGGGAATTCTGTTATTTTTATCCAAAAGCTGCCAGGTATCTTGGAAACCTGATTCATCTTCACAAAATTCTGTGTTTCCAAAACAAAGCTGGAGGATTTTGGTTCCATTAAACATTGCTTGAGGTTTCCTTCCAACTCCACATGAAAATAACTCCACAAATCCCAACATAATATCAAGGAAATGTGACTTTCCGCTTGGCTCTGGCATTGTCAGCCCACTTACCTCCCCTCTGTAGTGCCTTCAGGTGCTGAGACATGAAGGCACCACTGCTGGGTTTGGGGAAGACATGGAGGCATCACTGTGCTGGGTTTAGGGAACACTATGCCAGTTTTCCAGAAGAGGAAGAAGCAAGGCTGTAGGAGGGGACAACAGTCTCACCCTAAGCCAAAGCCCAAGATTTTCCATATCCTTCTATTGCATTGCTCCCAGGAGCTTTCTTCCCTTTTTCTGCTAAAGATGGGCTCTGATTGAGGTCTTTCCATAGAGGGGCTGCTGTAGGGTGGTGGTGCATATGTCAGAGCCTCACAGGGTGTAGAACAATACAGGCCTACAGGAAGGAATGACCCAGTTAGCTTGATGGTACAGAATGCTCCAGGCAAAATAGAGTACTTGGTTTCCTTAACTGGAAAGTGGAGACAGTGCTGCTAATCCTGGTACTGTTGAACTCTGCCCCTAGTTTTGAGGGAAAAATAAATATAATTGTTGTCAAAAGCTGGGAATTGCAGAAAGACTGGTGGGATAATCAGTAAGTGCAGTGACAGAGCAGTTGCACTGTGGCCTGTATCTCTTCCAATGGCACAGGGTGAATATCACTCCATGCAGAGGGATATACAGGAGAACAAGAAACACAGGAAGTGCCTATAGAATTGGGAGTCACTGTGTCTAGAAAAGGATTTGAGGGATTTAGGGGGATCATCTGTACCAGATCACAGCATGATGTAGCAGCAAAAAGGACTGAGACTAAAGAACAGATGGGAAATCTGTGCTTTAGTCAAACACAAGCTGTTGGACTCAACGGGAGGAGCTGGTTGCATCTTATAATTCCATGTCAAACAAGAAATCAAACTAGATGTTCCAAAAGTGTCTAAGTTTTGTTTTTTTTTGCCAAGGGTCACATGTGATATTTATCACAAAGAAGAAACTTGAAGACATATCTTTGAAACTCTGTGGCCGACATCCATCTTCTGAATCTTTCTGTCTTAAATGAGAAATATCAAACAGTTTTCGCTCCCTTTCCCTTCCTTCCCCTCCCCTAAGACAAGGAGTGGGCTGGCTGGTAAAGTTATGGTTGTGTAAGGCTGCTCCCAGTGCTGGCATTGGGAAAGCTGCTGTTGAGCAAAAATTCTGATTACAGCACAACCTTGTCCTGCTGCCCTTTGAGCTCAGTCCAGTCTGGATTCTACAGTATGAACCTTTTGCAGATCCCACTGCTGTGGGCACCGCCTGTAATATAAAACATGGCTTTTGCTCCAAAGGTTCTCCTGGTCCCTACTGTAAGTGTCCTGGTTCTCACATAGTTATCTCTGCCTCACTTCCCTGCAGTAACAGTGGGTCACCAGTAAAAGGGGCTCAGAGCTAGGATTCAGTTTGGAAAAACATCCAAAATGGAGAATGTTCCTGGCATGCTGGCAGCACGTTTTAACTTGGTGTCAGAGCTGCTACTCCAGGGACGTGGGAAGTGACATGTGGTTCATCTGGGAAGCTTGGCAGCACTTTCACTGCAAGCCGTTCAGCTGTGCTCCTCAGGGAGAGAGTAGGAAGTGTCCTCATTTCCCTGGGAGCACGAGGCACAGTGTACTTTTAGCATGTGTCCATGGGAGCTGTACCTTCACCTGGGTACTGGGACAGAAGGACATTTCCTTCCCCCTCACAGAACCACATCACAAGGGAGATATAGCAGCAATACACATGAGATCAAAGATGTTTTTTGCTAGAGGGCTGGGAAGTGAAGGGTTAGAAGGTCCTTTCTCATCCAAGCCTTTGGGAAATCTGCTGGAGTTGCGGAGAGAGTCTCTGTGTTCCTGCTGGCCAAGAGCTGCACTGCCTGGGAGAGACAGGAGGTGTCCTGTGGAGGAGTGCTCTGGACAGTGATGCCAGCAGGTTCTTTGCAGTGTGAGATGGACCCTAAAGAGCAGCAGGAAAACCATGTGAGTCAGCAGGTTTGCCTACTCAGCCACATCTGAATTCAGGCTGTAGGTAATATCCTTCTTTCCATGTCTTTTCACTTGGCAAAGTCTGAGCCAAGATAACCACCTGCAACAAAAGCATCCCTGTGGTGAGGTCTCCACACTGACCTGCTCTGGTATCCAAGGAAAGTGCAGCCTCTTGGTTTGGATCAGGGATGGTGTTCAGTCCTAGAAGAGGAGGAGGGATGAGGCAGACTTCCTGGGGCTGCTGAATGCTCGGTAGTTTTGTTACAAACCCTGTGTAAGCAAATCTGCTTTATGAACATGGTAGGTAGAGGTTTGTATTCCCATTTCAAGGTGCCCAGTATTGTTGTATGACTGTCATTCCTCAGTGTGGCCTTGGAGGTATAGAACTGGGCAGTGGTGGGGAGGGAAACGTGAGATGTTTTCTGGACCACCCCTTTCTCAGGGGAAGGAGATGTCTTCAGCCCAACAAGTCTGAGGACTTGGATGAGGGGTTGATGGAAGGATGGTGGCACTGACATATCTCCTGCTCGCTACTCCCCAGGGGAGTGGTGAAAGATTTCCACTGCTCTATGTGCCAGGACAAGGTGGGACAAGCCAGTTAGGACATTGGTCCCTGAAGGACACTGTGCTATGGCCAGGGCTACATCCATGCCCTCTGCCTGGGCACTAGCAAAGCTGTGTCTCTGCCTGGGCCAGCTCCCAGCTCCCTGAGCATTTTGTCCTCTGATATTGTCTTTCTCTCCCTCTCTCTCACACACATTTTTGACATTACCGATGTTCATTCATTTTTAACGCTGAATACGCTTTTCCTGCTCAAAGCCTTCCCTAAACATCAGCTAATGAAGCTTCCGTGCTCCCCTCGGAGACTGGCATCGGGCATGATTATCCCCGTGGCAGGGATTTGCCCAAGAGCATGAAACAGGTCAGCTCCAGAGCTGGTCTTGAGCCTGGAACAGCAGAGCCTCAGGGCTGTGCTCAGGCCAAATGGGTACTTATGGAGCATCCCACTCCTTCCCCCTGAAGGGCACACACAAGTGGTCAGTAAGGTCCTCAGTCAGGACTAGGGGACAAAGGGCTGATGGCCTTTATGGGCTAAGCTGCACACCTGAAATGCCACAGCAGGCCTGAAACCACATACAATATAGGGCATGAGAAGGGTGGTCCTGCCACTTTGTACCAAACTTGTCAGCTTCAACTGCAGAGTTGTTTTGTTCCCAGCAGAGACCATCAATCACCCAAAGTAAGGCTCTAAACAGCAGTTCCTCAGTGAAGGATGGGTGTTATTAGCTCCAAGGCTCTTGTGTCTGAAGAGTAAAATAAATCACCAGCCTCTTCCTGTTGCCTTGGTGTGCCTGGCCCAAGGAGCTTCCCAGAATGAGGAGCTATCTGCATCCCAGCGCTAACTGTCTTCATCATCATCACCATCATTATTATTGTTGTTGTCTCCTCCAGGCCTCCCTGCAGTTTCCTAGAAAGGGCAAGTCATTAAAGCCTTGGAGGAAGAGCACACAGCACAAGCACAGATGGAGGAGGTGGAAGAGCACTTCCATGCATAAATGTTTCCTACTTCCCAGACATCAGCTTTGCTTCCAGCTGGCAGCTGGATCACATAAGAGAAAATCGAGGGGTCAGAAACCACTTTCATCTGGCACAAAGAGCTGGTGCATCTCACCACTGCAACCCAGAGGTGCCAAGGATGGTTTGGCACAGAGGGATGCCTGTGCCTGCAGGCTGCCTTGCAACATTCCTGTTGAAGGACACCTCACTCTTTATGTCAAGCTGTTTCTTAATTTGTTTTCTTTCCTAGGTGGCATTTCAGGAAATGCGCAAATGTCACCGGTGTGTTAAATGAAAGATGAAATGCAGCAAAAGGCCTGTAAAAATGAAATATGTGTGTGCCTCACCCTCCCTCTTTTCTGCTCACATTTTTCTTCCTTTGCATCTAGAGTGGAGCAGCTACAGTAGGAGCAAAACCAGCAAGGAATGAACTGGGAAACAGCAGGTGAGAAACAGGGCATGTCAGGTCATTTGCCTAAGCCTAGAAAGCCCATGAGTTAGAGTGGCAAAATATTTGTTTCAGTGCCAGCCTGTTGTAAAGTCTGTTTAATCAGAGCAGCAGACCTGAACTGTCCTCTCCCCACCAGGGCAGGGTATGCAGGGTCTGGCCACTCTTACAGCTTCTCACCCCAACCCCACACACCTCCTGCTCTCCCAGATGATCCTGACGTCCTGCATTCCCCAGTTCCATGTGTAACAAGGGGTGGGAGGGAGGCTGTATGTGTTTGTCATGGTTCTTCAGGAGCAGGAATGCTGTAGCCATCACCCCCAGTACTGTCCCTCTGTTTTGCTTTCCAGGTCGGTAGGAGCAAACTTGCCCCACACCTGACCCCACAAGGATGTGTGCCAGGGCTTGGGCTGCTTAAAATCCTCCTGAATGGGATGCTGTAGAGTGATATCAGCTCTAATGCTGGTGCTTTTAGTTATTCCACAGTTCCTTCTGATGCCTTAAGTCACACAATTTATTTGGAGCATCAATGAGGAGTGTTCAGGCACTGGTGGCACAGATTGCCCAAAGAAACTGTGGATTCTCCAGACCTGGAAGTGTTCACAGCCAGGTCAGATGGGGCTTTGAGTGACCTGGTCTAGTGGAAGGTGTCCATGCCCATGGCAGGAGGTTGGAAAGAGGTGATCCTTAAGGTTCCTTCCAACCCAAATCATGCCATGATTATATAAATAACACACATAAGACTTCCCCAGGTAAGGTGTATTCAGGCAGTGCATATCAGGAGATCCTGAAATGAGCGAAGACAGCTCACAACCTTAACTGACTGTTACTTGAGAATTAAACCCACAAACAAAAAGGCACAGCAGATATTTAGTGTGTAGGTGATGTGTAACGATGCAGAGCTGTGTGTGTGCCTGGGGAGGTTAGTGGGGGGTCTGTAGCTCTGATTTCCTAGAGCATATGTTACCCCAGATTTGCCAGGGAAATGCAGCAGCATGCAGAGATGGATGTGCTTAGAGGACAGCCTTTATTCACTGAGACCTCATCTCACCCCACAGGATTATGTTTGATAATCTCAGAGTGATAATGGAAGTGATTTTTGCTTCATCACCTTCTTTGCTTCAGCCTTTGCTGGAAGGGGAGTGGTTATGTCACATCCTGACCTCAGCAAAGTAGGAACACTTCTGTTCTCAGTCACAGCCATGGAAACAGTTTTCTAAGGATTTTTTTGTTTATTTTCATCTCTTCAGCCTGAGGTTGCTCTTACTGTGATGAGTCACTGAGTACATATAGAAAAGATAATACTTGGTTAAATGCAAAGAAGAGCACAAATAAACTTGAAAATTTGCCAGAAATCAATATATTTACACCAGTTTTCGCTTCTGGTGATTTCAGCCTGTTCATCAAGCCAAAGCTGATTTTTTCTGCTTTGTACATGATCATTAATAAAATCTACATGTACAGCCTACCAGCATGTATGTGTGAGCATATTCCTGTGTCCCCATGATTTACCACCTTCCTGAATTCTCCCCTCTGTGAGTCCAGAACAGATGTCAACAATGCACTGTTAATAAATGCATTGACCATCCAGCTTTGCATGCAGATATGCTGTAATTTTTTTTTTTTTAATGGGGCAGAACACAAACAGAGGAAAGAATAACTTATCAACAACACACTCTGAAATGAGCTTTTTTTCACACAAATGTGTGAAAAGGCAGAAGGCAAAGTGGAGATGGGAATCGGTGCCTTGGAAAGTCTGCAGGCAGTTTTATGTGTCAGTCATATTTTACTGTCTTGTCCACAGTGTCATGAATCTCTCTCTGTATCTGCATGTAAAAATGCCATGACCAAGTTATTAGCTATTAATTATATGTTGGATTCAAGTGAGAATTACCATAATGTGCCACAACATCCATAAATATGAGATCCAAGAGGGACAGAATGGTCTTTTGTTTCTCTCTGCAGAATTATATGCATGACCCACTTTTTTTATAATACTGCAGTGGCAGGAGAGACATAGCATTGTTTGTTCCACTCCAAATGGGGAGGGGGGAAGGGCTCTATTTTGCAATGTACAGTAAATAAACTCTTGCATTGCAGAATAAGACTAGAGAAAGGATACTTGAGTCTCTTGCTCCAGCCAGCAACATTTGCAGAAACATCTCACCGTTAATTATAACATTTTCCTGAACTGCTTGAGGCCAATCTCAGAACCCAGTCTCCATTTTAAATACTCCTCTCCTACATCCTGGGTCTCCTGTTTTTGGTGCAGGTTGGCTTAACCTGCTGGTTTCGGTGGAAGATGAAACCTGTGATCCCCAGCCCCTGGTGCCTGTGTGGTTTAGAGGGGCATGGGGCTCCTGGGGCGGAAATGGAAATGTAGAGGGCTCAGTGCTTAGGCTTGGATGTTCATAGGACACAAAAGCTGGGAGTTGCGTGGTCCTCACCCCAAATAAACTCACTCTTCAAGCTGCATTGTTACTGGGATGAGCAATGTGAGACAGGTCGGCCAACTCTGGCTGGGAATGAAGAATTTGGTGGCTGAATTTTCACACCTGAGAATCCCCCACTCTGGGCAGAGGTACATAATAACAGGACATGGAGGAGGATCCAGTTTTCTTGGAAATATTACAGTGCGGGTCTAAGGGTGACCCAACAAAGGGAAAAGGGCAATGCAGTGATTATCTGCTATGTCTGTACAAACTCCCACAAGAGTCTAGGAGATAAATAAATACAACGTGAATTCCTAAGACACAGTCACAATGATGACATAGTGCACAGTGAATGCAGAGCACAGAAACCTATTTCTGTCCTTATGGAGAAAGTCTGGGAAGAGCAGAGAAAAGGAAGACAGGCCTGAGAGGGCACACAGTAGTGCCACGGCAGGAGGTACGAGGAGGAGGTAGAAGAGGTTCTTCCAATCATCAAGAGCAGTGAAAGTGAGGGATGTTATTTTAATTACCCACAACTGGAAAGGAGACAGGCAGAGTCCCAGTCCACTGCATCTCCAGGATGCTGGGGACAACGTTCCAGCTCATATGGACAAAAAGTACCTACATCAAACTCTGACCATGAGGAGCCAGCTGGGAACCAGGGGGAGAGTGATTTTCCAGGACAGTGATCACAAAGTGACAGAATTAATTTTTGTTACAAAGATTCAAGGGCATTAACCCTAATGCTGGCCCCAAGCCAGGTGATTTCCGCGGACATGGGTAAGGTGTGGATGGCTCCTGGGGAAGCAGGAGAGCCAGCACAGTAGGGAAAAGCCCTAAGGCACTGGGTGGTTTATCCTGATTCCAACACCGGGGGTCCTGTTGCAAACCCAGGGCAGAGCGAGGTGGGAACCATGGGAGCTCGTTGTGTATTTACAGCCAAAATTGCCCCATTGTGAAACCACTGGGGAAGGCTTCCATGAGTTTCAGCGAACAAGGGTGGGAAGGCAACAGATAGTCAGAAGAAGAAAGAGGAAGGAAAGTAATCAAGGGATGACTCAGAAAAGGCCAGTGCTGTTTTCACAAAAAAGGTTCTTTGTCAACAGCTGATTCACTGTAATTACTAGTCAATCAAACCAAGGAGTGGAGCAGAAAGAAACCATCTGGAGATGGTTTAGGTGGGACAGCACATGGAGTCAGCACAGGCAGAGGACGGTCCCATGGGAGGTGAGTGGAGGAAGGAGTTGTGATGGTCCTCCCAGACATTCAGGCTAGGAAATGTCCCGTGGACAGAAAACTTCAGGCACAGTATTCTCTCTTAAAAGTCGGATTTATATGCCAGGAGTCTAACTCTGAGCCTTGGAAAAGTCCCAGAACAAATTATTTAACAAACAGGTGATACAAAGCCAGAGGAGAACATGGAGATAACAAGAAAGGTGAATTTGTCAGAAATAAATTGCCCAAACCCAAGTAATGTTCAGCTCAGGTTCCCTCTTGGGCAGCTGAAATGTGCCATGATTTAGGTAAAGCTTTTGAAATAGCCCCATCTGACATTTTACCAATTCTCTTAAATTAAGGAAATACGAGAAAGTGAATTTAGGAACAATTGAATAAAATAAACTTGGAGTCACTGTGGATAGTTTTCAGCCAGATAAGGATTTGATTCTGAGCGGCGTCCTCCTTGATCAGGCATAAAGGTGATTCTATTCAGTATTTTCATTTACCGATTCAAGTGATGACTGAGGGAATGCACTTCCAAAATATGTGGGTTGTGCTGAATGGCAAGCACCTGGGAGGACTGGATGAGAATTCAAAATCACCTGGAAAAATTGGAGAATAAGCCTGAATCAAACAAGATGAAATCCAACAAGTAACAGCAAAATCTGTGGCTCTTCCAGGAGTTATATCAAACACACGGTACCCAGCGAGGAGCTCTTACTGGTGACAGTACAGCAGAAGTGGAAGTGGAATGGCAATTCACAAAGGATGGGGATGAGAAATCTGCCATTGGGAAAATATCAACAGAAGCAAATCTCTTTCCAGGATGCAATATGAAGACTGCTGTGTGTAAAGCCAGAGGAGGTAATTATTCAACTTGCCTCCACGCTGATAAGGTCTCAGCTGGACCAGCTCTCCTATTTAGAGTACACTTCGACAAAGATGTTAATTAATTTTAAAAGATTAAGATACAAAAACGTAGAAAGGTTGAAGGATTTAGCTGTTTTGCCAGGAAGGAGAAGCTGTGATAAAAGCTCCTGGATACAGCCAGCTCTTACAAAGAGCTGATACTTCAGTTTTGCAAGAGGAAATCACATTAAATTGCATCAGGGCAGCAGCTCCATCCCTGTTAACCATCTCACTGCCTTTTTCCATCCCTTTTCCAGGCCACCCCCGGGGCGCAGAGACCTGAGCAGCACACAGTGCTCACTGGGTGCGCTGAGGCTTGAGACAGCAGTAGAATGGTGCTCACTGTCCCATTCCCATCTCCCTCCTTGGTGCCCTCTCCTGCCCAGAATTCCTGGGCTCTGGCAGGGACATCTTGGCTGGACTGACTCAACCAGGAGCGCAGATTTGACCATAGCTGGGCACAAAAGCAGGGCAAAAGAGGCCATGGCTCCTGCAGTGAATGCAGCAGGACAGGGATCTGGAGCTGGATGGTCCAAATTAAACACCAGATAAAGTGTGTATGGCCACCCTTGGAGTGGGTCTTCTAGCCCCCTGCTTCAGCTCTTTGGACTCTAATCTGGGTTCAAGCTGTTGGATATGCATCAGTTGAAAGTAAATCCAGCAATAATTAAAACACTGTGCAATGCTTTTCCCTTTGGGGGAAAAAAAAAAAAAAAAAAAGACACCAAAAATCTGTCTGTATTTTTGGCCTGGTTTTCCTCATTTTCTGCCACAAAAAGCAATTCTCCCTAATGATGGCTGTTCCACATTGCCTCTCATGTTCCTCTCTTTTGTTAATGTGAAGATTTAAATGCACCATTTAATACCAACATGGGCTAATGAACTCATGGTTGCACTCGCACTCCCAGGCTGCCAGGAGGACGCACGATTCTATGACAGGCAATTAAAAATCCCATTATGGGACTGTGGAATAAGAAGTAGACGATATATTAAAACAAGGAGCATGTTTAATTTATAAATCCAAGTTATTGCATGCTGTGAAGTGCTAGGGAGAGAAATGAATAAAGAAAGGACTTTGTAGTGTTGCTCACTATTAAGTATTATAAACAGCAATACACGTCTGGCTGTCACAGCCCCCTGGCAGCTTTGCATCCCAGGCAGTCCTCTGCCTCCCCTTCCCCCAGGGAAACTAATTTCTTGTATTTCCAAATCCAATGAGAATTTTTGATGCATTAGTCATAAAAATTGTAGCCTTGACATTAGGGACTCTGATGGGAGAGACCTGGCCTGGGGGATGGGACGTGAAGTGGAATTGCACAGTTTATTTAATTCAGGTAATTAAAATTTGATAATAAAGACCAGCTCAGCACCTCAGTGCTATAGTGATGAATTTCTTGGGTGTGTACCTGTCCATCTGGTGCCCAGTGTGGTGGCCCAAGGTCTCATTCCCCTGGTAGCTGGTTTCCTGGCTGGAAGAGGGGCTGCCATGGGGCCCTATTCCCCATGGAATTTTTGGAGGGAAAGGGAGAAGTATATCATGTAGAACATACCAGTAACTATGGGTGGCAACTGCATGCATGACTCCATCATTCCAAGAAGGATTAATGCAGCAGGGTGAAGCCCTGCTGTGAAAACCCCTCCAAGGACGGCTGTCAGGTCAGGTTGAGGTTCAGGAGGAGTACCTGAGCCCAGCTCTCCCTCAGGATGCAAAGGCTGTGGCTCCCCCATGCTCTGTACACATGTTGCAGCAGGAAGTTATGTTTTGAAGAGCAATGCATTTGGCCCCAGCAGCTGTGGGGACAGAGGGATGGATGCTTTGAGGGACGCTAGCCTGGGATGACCCAGCACAGCACTGAAGATGGTCAGAGGAAATCCCAGAGAGAAGTCAGGGAGAGAGATAACAGCAGGGCAAGACATCTCTGACCCACAGGGAGGGCTGGGAGAGGAAACGGTCCATTAGCAGCGTCTGGGGGAATCAAAGAGCCATTGTGCACCAGGCTCTGCATCCAGCTTTCTCAGCGTGTTCCAGCTCCTTGGGGACAGTGCTCCAGCCTCTCACCTCCTTACGTCAATGCATTTCCCAGCAGATTTCCCCATCTGTTTGTCATCTCTGGTGGTGAAGGGTCTCATGGGGAGCTCTGCCTGCTCTGCATCTGCTCTTGTGACAGGCTCCATTCTGTCTGCGAGAGATGAATGAGCAGCCCTGGGGTGGGGAAGTCCTGGGAATAAATACTCTGGTCTGGAGAAGGGACCTTTCTATGGTGAGGGTGAGACCCTGCACTGCTGCTGTGGTAAGTTGGAGAAGAATGGGAGCTCCTTGTCAAAGGAGCCAAGGGGGTCTTTGTCTTAGTCCAGAGAAAAGAAATGGCATGTTCCTACATGTCTCACTTCACAAGAATCACAAAATTATAGAATGGTTTGGGTTAGAAGGAACATTGAAGGACAGTTAGTTCCAACCCCCCTGCCATGGACAGGGATGCCATCCACTAGACTGAGTTGCTCCAAGCCTCATCCAGCCTGGTCTTGGACACTTCCAGGGATGGGGCAGCCACAGCTTCTCTGGGCAGTCTGTGCCAGGGCCTCACCACCCTCACTGCAAACAATTTAGTCCTAATCTGTATTTCTTGTCTCTTTGTTTAGAAACATTTCCCTTTGTCCTATCACTATCTACCCATGTAATAAGTTGCTGTCCTTCTTCTTCATAAGCTGACTTCAGTTACTGGGAGAGGCTCTAAGGTCTCCCCGGAACCTTCTGTTCTCCAGGCTGAACACCCCTGTTTCCCTCCTCCTGTCTCCATAGCAGAGGTGCTCCAGCCCCCTGAGCATCTTCGTGGACTCCTCTGAACCCACTCCAGCAAGTCCATGTCTTTCTTGTCCTGAGGACCCCAGATCCAGACACAGTACTTCAGGTGGGGTCTCAGGAAGGCCTGTAAAACTCCTGTTGCTCCCTGGGTATTTAGCAGGGAAGAACATTATTCCACCTTGTCTCTACTAAAGGTGAAGTCCATCTCCTGACACACTTGCTGGCCAAAGGGCTCACACACAGCAATGGAAGGTAACTGAAAGATCCTGGACAAAACATACTCCACACTAAAATGCCTGTAAGGGTTGGCTCCGTGTGGGTGGGACCTGGGGACAAAGGGAATCAACCAGCAAACCAGGACAGAGAATTCCATGACACACAAAAGCCCAGCTGCTTCCCAGGCACAAGCATCTTCCCCTGACTCCTCAGAATGACTGCGTTATCAGAATGTGTGTTGAGGGACATCTCACACAGACAGCCAGATAGACTCCCAAAGCCAGAAAAGACACATTTTCCTTTCCTTTCTGCCAGTATCATGGCCACTGGAGAACACAGAAGCCCCTATCTCTCCTCCCCTTGGCATTGGGGTGGTGCAGAAGGTTTTCTTGTGAGAGCAGGTCTGTTGTTCCTGGTTATATCACTGAGCTGCATCTCTGCCTGAGCTTCTAGCCATCACCACATCCAAAATAAGCAGATCCTCCCCACTAAGGTGTGGGTAGGCTTTTAGTGGTTAGACTTTCCTAACCATTAAAAGAAAAAGTCTCTGTGACTAGGGCAAATCCACAAGGCATCTGCTGACTGGTCACACTCTCTGACACTTAAGGGATATTTATGAATTTCATCAAGTGCATGTGCCAAGTTTGGTGCCTGGGAGGGAATAACCTCCTTCTACAACACAGACTGGGCTGACTGATGGGGGAGCAGCTATGCAGAAAGGACCTGGGGGTCTTGGTGGACACCAGGTTCACCATGAGCCAGCACGGCATCATCACAGCAAAGATGACAAACAGCCCCTTGGGCTGCATTAGGCAGAGCTTTGCCAGCAGGTCGAGGGAGGTACTCCTTCTCCCCTGCCCAGCCCTGCTGACACCATGACTGGATGCTGCAATAGCCTCTAAACATGAGAGACAGGGACACAGGGAGTGGGGCCAGTGAAAGGCCATGGAGACGGTCAGGGCATGGGAGCACAGAGCCTGGGAGAGGAGGGTGAGGGTGCAGGACTGGAGAAGAGAGAGCTCTGATGGGCATCTGACAGTGACCTCCAGTACCTGCAAGGAGGGTATGAAGATGATCATAGAATAATAGAATATCCTGTGGTGGAAGGGACCCACAAGGAACATTGAGTCCACCTCTTGGCCCGGCACAGGACAGCCCCAGCAACCATACCATGTGCCTGAGGGTGTTGTTCTAACAGTTCTTGAACTCTGTCAGGCTTGGTGCTGTGACCACTTCCCTGGGCAGCCTGTTCCAATGCCAAATCACCCTTTGGGATGAAAGAACCTTTTCTTAATATCCAACCTAAGCCACCCCTGGCACGGCTTCATGTCATTCCCTTGGGTCCTGGTCACCAGAAAGAAGGGATTAGTGCCTGCACCTCCACTTCCCCTTATGAGGAAGATACAGACAGCCATGAGCTTTCCCCTTACTCTCCTCTTCTCCAGGCAGAGCAGACCTCTACACAGAGGTACATGAATGGAACACAACCGACACCAGACATGGGCTGAAGCCAGGGAAGTTCAGACTGGATATGAGGAAAAACGTTCCCACTATGAGGAGCACAGTTCATCACTGACACAGGATGCCCAGAAAGGCTGTGCTGCCTTCAGCCTTGGAGGTTTTCAAGACCTCTCTGAGTAAAGCCCTGAGCAACCTGGTCTGACCCCACAGTTGGCCCCTCTCGAGGAGGAGGTTGGGCTGGAGACCTCCTGCAGTCCCTTCCCACATAAGCTATCCTGTCATCCTACAGTGCCCAAGGCCATCTTATGTCCAAGACAAACAGTGTATCTGTGGCTCAGCAGCGCCAAACCCTTTCTTTCCTCTCTAGGAACAGCACTGGTGACTGCATCTTCTCCCATGCTGGGGGACCTCCACCAAACCCACAGCTACCAGATGGGCAAAAGCTGCCTCCCCTCAGCACTAGCAGAGAGAAGAGGAGCAGGGAGCCTTCCAGCACTCTCCCAGGCATCCCTAACCACAACACATTGTTCTGGGCACCACACAATAACCCCAGACAGAGCAGAGCGTCGTGGGGGGGTGGGATCCAGAGTCACGTCCAGGCTGCTGTGCGTCACCCCCAGGAACAAAGCCTTGCAGGAGGGCAGGGGGCTGTGTGCTGAGCGTGGGGTGCAGGAGGGATGAGGAGTGCAGCCCTCTTTCCTCTGTCACAGTCAGCATTTGATTATCCAAACCCAGCAATCCTAAAAGTCCCCCCATTCATCTGGTAACAATAACGAGCTGGGGAACAGCTTGTCCTTGCCTGGCACTACAGCACTCATCAGGCAATGCAGCCAGAGTGCACGTCCCCATGCTCCTGATCCTGATCCATCCTCTGTGGCTACCTGAAAGGAGCTTGTAGCAAGGTGGGGGTTGGCCTCTTCTCCCAGGTAACTAGCAATTGGACAGGGCCTCGATCTGCACCAGGGTAGGTTCATCCTGGACATCCAGGAGAATTTCTTCATAGAAAGAGTTCTTAAACATTGGAATGGGCTGTCTGGGGAGGTGGTGGAGTCACCGTTCCTGGAGGTGTTCAAGGAAACACTGCTCCTGACACTCAGTATCATGGTCTGGTTGACAAGGTGGTGGTTGGTCACAGGTTGGACTTGATAACCTCACAGGTCTTGTCCAACCTAAATGGTTCTTTGAGTCCAAGTCACTCCTCTTCCACTTCTTTTTGATTACAAGGTGAGCCTGGTGATGGAAACTGGAGATCTGCAAGTTCTTGGGTCAAATTCACCTCACTTCATGACCTCAAGACCTTAGCTCAGCACAACCTGTATCAGAAATTGTGCCATGAAAAACGGGCTGCCTGTGGGTTTTGACTCTATTTAGGAAGCCTTACTCTGAGGGAAGACAACATCAGCTCCTGCTGAGGGCATCAATGGACAGCCACTGATGAGGAGTGGCTAATGGGGGGGGAGGCAGATAGAGGAGGCATGGATGGATGGATGGATGGATGGATGGATGGATGGATGGATGGATGGATGGATGGATATCTGATGCCTGGGAGAAATGCATGGCCTGCAGCCTGAGACCAGTGAACTGACAGAGTGGAAGGCTGCGGGATAGAGGCAGTAGCTGGTTTTCCTAGGGGGCAAGGAAAAGCAAAGAGAAAGGGAGAGACGAACACTCCTCTGTGTACTTTGGATGGGGTGGTTGTCTGTTGTTCAGGGAAGCACTGTTTTGATGAGTTTCTTCTTTCACAACTGGGGAAGCATAGCTGGGAAGGGAAGCAGGGGAAGAACAGCTGAGGCAAGGGGGAAGGAGAGCAGAGGCAGAACGGTGGGGGAAGGCTTGCAGGGCTGGATAGTCCTTTGAGTACCAGGCTGGTTTGACTAAATTTTCCCAGTTTTCTTGCTGGAAATTAGTGACATGTTTTTGAGGATCCTTAAAAGTTAAGGGTTCCTTAAGTACTCTCTTGCTGCTGCCAGAAAGGTTGCATTTATTACAAAATTGCCCCAGATGCAGCATCCAGAGATTTTAGGGCCATGCCCTGGCTCATTTTCAAGGACGACTTGCTCCATAAATACTTCAGAGTTTTCCTCTTCCCAAAGGAGAAATGGGAAGAACTGGGCTAAGAGCTGGAATGTGGCAGCTACATGTCCAGCTGTGTGCTACCTCTAACCATGCATATGCCATAGGCACAGCACCGGGCATCCCACCATCCCACTGCCACTCAACCAGCAGATGCCCCACTGTTGATGGGACAGGGCTCAGGGTGAGATGAGCTGCAAGGCCAAGTGCAACCCCGGTGCTCCCATGGCACTTCCCAGGCGTCATCATGCCATGGTGGTCATTCCCCAGCTGCTGTTAGGATTGTTCCAAGAATCTCCTAGCAGCTTTGGGCCAGTTCCCTCAGTCTCAAGCATTTAATGCCAGTTATCCTTGTAGCCCCAAATGACCATCTCCTCTTCTCCTGTGGTGCCACATGACCTTGGAATCAGCTCTAATGCAGCGCCCAACTTCATAGCGAGTAGCCTTCACCCACAGACTGCCTGGAACCATCCTCCAGCCCCACCCCAGCTCTCTCCCCTGAATCAGCTTTGGTACTGTGCAGCCTCCACATGCCCAAACTACTAATCTGGCACAGAAATAACTGAGTGAGAAAAGAGAACAGGTTTTTGCTAAGTCATCACTTAATTACCCAGCTCGAGGGCTAAAATAGAGGGGAGGATGGGCTGGTGAGGAACTGCAGGAGAAAAGACAGGAATGAGACGTCCATGTTGGCAAGCTCTTAGGCTGGCTCAAACTGATGTGTTTAAGTCACGGTTGAGAGCTATCTGAGCTGAGAGATTGGGACTTATCCTCCGTTCTCCCTCTTATCCAACCAAAGCATAGCTGTGGTGGCAAACAGGGCAGAAACCATCACAGGAAGGGGTCTGAAAAGCTGGCAAGGGAATAGCAAACTATTCTATAGGGAGTCTATAGGGAGGACCTGGAGAGTGATGAGATAGGAGGGACGTGTCCCTTCCATAAACTAGCCTGTGACTTATTCACTGCTTTACACATCCAGCCCTGTTACCCTCTCCAGCAATAATCCCATCAAAGATCCTCTCTTCCGAAGTAATTTAGCACCAGGGCTAATTCTCAGTTTCCTGGAGGAGGTTTTGCACGTAGTTAAAATGTGTGAAGGCAGGGGAGTGCCAGACTGCAGGGAGTTTTTCACAGACTGCTCTTGTCTCCAAAACTGGTGTGTAACCCAAGGCTGGAGCTCCCTCCTGCTGGAGGTCTTGCTCCCTGGGCCTTCGTCTCCACTGAAACCTTATCGTGGCATAACCAGCTCCTTATACAACCAACCCAGTCACCCTAACCAATATCAAGTTTATAAATTAGTACTTGTGCTAAGTCTGTTTATGTGATTATTAAACAGTCTGAAGTGATTTAAGTCAGCCAAGCTTGGGTGAGGCTTTTAAATAGGACCCCACGGAAGACGTGAACACCTCACTACCTCCGAGTGCCCTTGCCCTGCTCCCTGCAGTGCTGAGGACATCCAGGCAGCTGCCTGCAGCCCCAGCAGGATGCTCTGTGCACGCTGCCCACCGCTTCAGGGAAAGGCTGCCCGGCAGCGCTCAGCCGATGCGGTGGGAAACACCCAGCGCCGCCAGGACTGAGGTTGCACAAATCCTGGTGATTCAGAGACTCGGCATGTTCCCAGGCTCTGTCACCTACGTCTGTTGTGAGTGATAAGTTACTAATTCCCCTGTTGGTTTTCTCTGTGTCATCTCGGACTTCAGCCTTATATTCCCACCGCTACTCGCCTACTGAGTCCTCCCCATTCAGGGGCTCGTCCATATCCCTCACCGTCCTGACGGACGCAGGGGAGGCTTGTTTGCCTTCCTCACCCCCTGCTGTGCTGTGACCTGATATCCGTGGGAGCCTCTGAAGGGCTCTGGGATCTCATTCCTGGGTGGCACTAACCCACGTCGCAGTCCTCACCCCTCTTCAAGGACACAAGAGTCCCAGATCTGCTTCTATTGCCTGGTCAGGCACTATTTTAAGGTCCTTTCCTCTCTTTGCTGTCACCCTTAACAGCCTTGAAAATATGTGTCAAATAAGATGTACAGTGCAGGGCCAGCAGAGTCCCTGTGAGCTACTTCTCACCCTGTCCCCACAGGAACACCGTTTCCTGGTGGCTGTGACTCCCTTGGCACAGACACATGCACAGCCCTGTGTGCCCTCAGCCCAGGGTGACAAAGCCATGGAGTCCCCCTTACATCGGGGATTGGGGTGTGGGGGGAGACCTTAAACTGCGACTAAGGTTGTCTGTGATCACTCAGCAATGAGATCACCCTGCTGAGCGTGGTCAGTTGAAAGTGACATTTTCCTGGGGCTCCAAAAGAAATCCCAAGGCTGCACAGCTGGCTTTGAGCTCTTACTCAAGAAATGAAAGCAGCATCCTGTGCTGAGTGAAATAAAGCCCGTTGGGTTAGGTGTGGTGAGAGTTATTTGCTGGATCATCTCCGTATCAGGAGGATTTAGGCTGGATTAGGCAGTGGCTGCCCGTGCTACTCTGCAGGTGACACAAGGTGTAAAGCTGGCACATCACGTGTGTTGGGTAATCTGACACAGGAGGGATCATACATGCACAGCTGACATGAATTGCAGGTTTGCAAGGGGCATTGTTTGGTACCTATATTTGATGTTGAACTTTGCAAATGGCTTTGGGAAACTCATACAGACCTTTGTAGTACTCTCTGAGAGCTCTGTGCCTCCTCTACCCTGCCATTGCCCTTGCCACTTCCCTGTCTTACTCAGGTCACTCTCAGAGGAGCAAGACAGCATGTGTTCCTCTGCTTACCATGAAGCTCTTGGCTCTGCTGCCAAGGCTCAGATCATGCCTATACCACTGAACTCACTGCTTCAGTTTCTCCAGTGTAAGCTCAGGGGCATTGCAAGGCTTTCAGCTGCATCCATAAAAATTACATTCATAGTTTTTCATCTCCAGCTTCATGACCAACAAGATACCATGCTGAAAGCAAGATGTGGCTTAGTTAGGCACTGTTCAAGCCTCAGCCCTAGAGCTTACACCAAGGAGAAGGAAGGGAATGAGGAAGGGAGTAGGAAGGTGAATGAAGGCACTGTATGATGTACCCAGAAGTCACAATGATTTTGATAAGGTTGAGATGAGTGTCCAGGCTTCAATGTCTGGACCTCACTCCCCAGCTGAACCAAAGGACCTCCTGCAAAATAAGAATCCATATAATCAAAGAGATGAAAGTTCAAAACAAGAAGCATTAGCTTTACACGCAGCCATTATTTTTCCTTGGAAATGTGCAGATGTGACCAGTGGGCTTGCTCCAAATCCCCGAACTGGGTGTGCAGGCAGCTGTGACTTTCAGATTGAGATAAACCATTCTGTGTTACAGCACTTGCATTGCTGCAGTGCTCAGGAGGCAGGAAGGAAACTTCTTTACAGTGAGCCACTGACCTGGAAAGGATTTGAGATGCCAGCACTGTTGCCCTCTCTTACCAGGGGCCAGCTGTGCTTCACCTGCGGCCTCACCTGCTGGTTATCTCACAGCCCTTTCCCTGGGCCAGGGCTAAGGTGGTGTTCATGTAGTTAGCCTGGCCATGGACTGCTCAGCTGCTCCTTTCTTAAGGTCCTCCAGGAAAATAGCCTCTCCAGCTGTGTATCCACCTTTTCCAGGATGGTGAGATCAGCTCAGGAGTGACAGTGATCAACCTGTATGCAACAGTGACACACTTCATGTCCCAGCTGCCATCCCTGGCTCCCTGTCTTCTGGCCCTCTCAGCACTGAGGAGTACTGAGGCAGGAAATCCTTCAGTGATAACACACCTGGCTTGAAACCACTGTGTTTATATATGTATATGTGTGTGTGTGTGTATATTCCTGCTGAGAACATCTGCTCTTAGTAGACATTTCCCTTTCCAATTTCCTGGAGATCATAAGGAGGGCCAGAAGGGTGAGAACACCCACGCAAACTCCCCTTTCCCTCAGCCAGGGAAGTCTATGGGCTTTGTTGATTTAACTTCCCACTTCATGTTAATGCAAGTTATAATTGTGGTTTCTATATGAGTAGATGCTGCAAATTTTCCCAAGCAGTAGCTACTTTCCCATAAAAACAACAGGACATAAAAATGTTCTGTTTCTATGGGAGATGTGGAAGCGATGGTCCAAGTATGAGAATGAGAAAGTCGGGAAGTAAATGTTGCCTCCCCCATTAGTCTGGCTTCTTTTGTTGCAAATAAGTGATGAGAAATCGCTTCCCAAAGTGCTTCTGGCTTTTACGGGATGAAGCAAGTGATGGGGCCACATCCCTAGAAGTATTCAAGGACAAGTTGGATGGGGCTTTGAACAGCATGCTCTAGTGAAGGGTGTCCCTGCCCATGTCAAGGGGCTTAGAACTAGGTGATCTTTAAGGTCCCTTCCAACCTGAACCATTCTATGATTCCATGGTTCTGTAGTGTATTCTTTAATATTTTCCAAAAACCCTCTTTTGGTGAAACAATTCTTCCCATTTCAGGAACGTGCTTCCCTCAGCCTCAGATGACTAAACAGGACCACTGGCTTCTCCTCACAGGAGGAGGAAGTTTGCCATTGGAGAGAAGATGGTATCTGAGGGCAAACCAGGTCAGTGGATGCCTCTCCATCACTCACAGATTCCCACCACCATCTTCATGAAGATCAGTTAAGCAAAGACATTAAGTCTCTGGTCAACATGAGCAGTGAGGTTCACAAACTCTGCTTAAAAATACCCTCTGTCTTGCTTTTCAAAGTTACCAGTTCTGTGACGTGATGTCTTGGCATGACCCCAGGGTGGCACAAGGGGAAAAGGAACTGAATGCAGAGAGGCGAGGAGGAACTTCTTGAGCAGCTGCTGCCACCAAAAACACTTCACATGAAACTCTGAACTCACCCACTTCCCTATTTTCCTTTCGAAGACTGACTGAAGTGGAGAATCAGCAAGTCAGTCATTAATAAACAATTTATGTCTCAGCCAGTATGAACCAGTCTAGGCAGCGTGACTGGGGCTTGTCATTACAAGGGCTATGATGGGGGGAGTGAGGGAGGATTTACAGATCAGCCCTCACATTTTTGGATAATCTGTGGACTGCCTTTAGGTTCTGTATAAATAATAATAATAATTAAAAGCGGATGTAACTAATTGGAATCCATTCCACAGCAGTAACATGATCCATCTTATTGCCAATCCCCTGAGTCACTCCAGATGATTATTTTTCTGCTTTTCCCTAATACAATATGAACACTGCCTTTCACACTGCTGATGGATTCAGGGTGGGTTGGTTCTTCCAGGGCATTTCAAACCCTCTTCTAGCCTGGACAGAACCAGCACCAAGATTTGCCCTGTCCTTCAACAGAGAGCCACACATTTTTAAGCTTAAAATTCCCTCCATCATCCACAAGCCTGGTGTTAACACAGTTGTGTTATTGCCTATTATTTGCCCAATTTATTTTAAATTGAAAGAAGTGATGGGCATCCCATTTTTTCTGAATAACCTTACTGTGCATTGGTCTGCTTTGTGATCTCACTTTGGGATGAAGCTCCCCTTCACTGACCTCCTGGAAAGAGCATGTTGTTCCCAGGTTTGAGGGCCCCGAGGGAAGGCAAGCCCAAAACAGGGTTCTGCAGCACTTGCACAGCAGCACGGCCAGCTGTGGAAGAACATCTTCTCCCTGTATATGTGACATGGTCAGTCTTATCCCCTCCTGGGAGCAGCAGTCCTGCCACTGCCACCCGAGCTCTGGGAGGGAAGCTCTTCTCCAGACTCCTTCCCAGGCTCTCAAGGGTCATTAGTCCCATCCAGCTCCCTTCCAAAATTAGACATGGAGAAAGTATGGGGAGATGAAGTCCACTTTGGCTGGGATAAAAGCCTTCTATTTGGATTCAAACATTCCTCAAATCAGAATGAGACTTCTTGTGAGCTTTCGAAGGATTTGGCTGAAACTCACATTCCTATAGAGCAAGAGCACTACCTTTTTGTTTTTCTCCTTTTTTTTAACCCCCTTTTTTTTTATGGGTTTTTATAGATTCTGTGCTGTTTACCTTGGAGGGGCACTGAAACCCTCCCTTGGTTCATCTGCCTTCAGTGTGCCTCCAGAAGGTGACTGTAGGTCAACAGGATTTCTGCAGGCTCTGGAAATCAGCTGTTTGAGTGTTTTCCTCAGTAGACAATCAGCAATGGAGAGAGTCAGATAAAACCTGCACTCATAAATAACCCTTGAAGGCCCTGATCAGCCATGCCTGGGGGTACCCTGGTCTCCTGGTTGGAGTTTGGAACAACCCTGAAGTCTCATCTCTGTTTTCGACTCTTGTAAGCACCCTGGATTTATGTTGCTGCCCTTCCAGTCCTGCCTCTGGCCCCATCTCCTGTTCCTCCTGACTCCATGGTCAGCCCTGGGCCTGTTTCCATCACTTGCCACAGCTCTCCATGGACACTGTGACCAGCACCCTGCTCAGATGCAGGGTATGAGAGCACTGTCTATGCTGTGGCCACACTCAGCATCCAGTTAATCCTCCTCCACAGAGGGATGTGTCTGCTTCCTGACATGTTCCTCCACCACAGGGAATGTGCTGCATGTTCACAGAGTTATAGAATGGTTTGGGTTGGAAGGGACATTTAAAGAGCACCCAGTTCCAGCCCCTCTGCCTTGTGCAGGGACACCTTCCACCAGAAGGTTGCTACAAGGCTCATCCCACCTGGCCTCGAACACTTCCAGGGATGAGGCATCCACAGCTTCTCTGGGCAACCTGTGCCAGTTCCTCACCACCCTTGAGGTAAAAACAATGTCTCCATGTATCTTTGGGCTATTGGAGAATAAGAAAAATAAAACAAATAAAAATCCCACCCCAAGATTTCATGGTGCTGAACACCCACCCTGTTGCAATTTTTCCGTGGTTACAGCTGTGGGATGGGTGAGCTCCACCCAAGCAAAACCAGCAAGGGAACAGAAACCACTGCTGCCTCAGGGATTGGGTGGATGACAGGATGGATTCGGGGTGGGGGGCACAGGAGATGTGGGGGCACAGGGGGCTGTGGGGGCACAGAGAGTGTGGGGCCACAGGAGGGTGTGGTGACAGAGGGTCTGTGGGGTCACAGGGTGGCTTGAGGGCACAGAATGGTTTCTGGACATGGCAGGATATGGTGACACAGAGGCTGTGGGGGCACAGGATGATTTAGGGACACTGGACAGTTTGGGGGCACAGGAGTTGTGGGGGCACAGGATGATTTGGGGGTGAAGGACAGTTTTGATGGTTCATGCCCACAGACACTGTGGGGGCACAGGATGGTTTAAGGGCACAGGATGGTTTGAGGGCAGGGGATGGTTTGGGGGCACAGGATAGTTTGGGGGCAAGGGAGTCTTTAAGAGTACAGGATTGTTTGTGGGCACAGGATAGTTTGGAGGGCACAGTATGGTTTGGGGGCACAGGATGTTTTCAAGGCTCAGGGCAGTTTCGATAGTTCATGCCCACAGACTCTGTGGGGGCACAGGATGGTTTGTGGGCACAGTAAACTTTAAGGGCACAGGATGGTTTAAGGGCATGGTATGGTTTAAGGGCACAAGATGGTTTGGGGACACAGGACAGTTTGGTGGGCACAGCAAGCTTTAAGGGCATGGGATGGTTTAAGGGCATAGGATGGTTTGTGGGCACTAGATGGTTTGTGGGCACTGGACAGTTTGTGGGCACAGTAAGGTTTAAGGGCGAAGGATGGTTTAAGGGCACAAGATGGTTTGGGGGCACAGTAAGGTTTAAGGGCACAGTCAGCTTTAAGGGCACAGGATGGTTTGGGAGCACAGGATGGTTTAAGGGCATGGAATGGTTTGGGAGCACGGGATGGTTTGAGGGCATGGGATGGTTTGGGGGCACGGGATGGTTCAAGGCCTGGGCGTGCTCCCGCTGGTTCGTGCCCGCGCACACGGCGTGGCCGCGGGGGGGCGCCCCGGCGCGCGCGGGAGGGTGACGTCACTGCCCTTTCCCGCCTCCTTCCCGCCC
>VXAU01002935.1:0-12813 GCA_013399695.1 Formicarius rufipectus | reverse complement strand
GCGCGCCCGCACGGGCAGCGCCTCGCCCGCAGCATCCCTCTTCCCACCCCAAGCGGCCCCGCCACCATGGGGGCCGCCGCGGCGACCCGGAGCGCCGCCGGGTTCGCCGGCATCCTCACGGTGAGTGTCTGTGTGTGTCTGTGTGCGCGGAGCGAAGCGGGGTCGGTGCCAGCCTGCGCCGCCCGCGCAGCGTCCGCGCTGGGTGGGGACGTGCTGCAGTGCGGGGCAGGCGGGCAGCGGGTGGGTGCGAGTGTTTGGGTGTCCTGCTGCTCCGCACACCCGCACCGTGGGCTGTGCGGGGCTCCTCGTTCCTTACCCGGGGTGTGCTGTCCGCCCAGCCCCAAAGCGCCGGGTCCTAGCAGGGCACGCTGGCGGGGCGCGATATTCCCTGCGATGTCCATCCTTCCCATCCTCATGTTAGCGCAGGCGGCGGCATCCTCCATCCAGGGCTGTTCCGCACAGCCAGGGCTGAGCGGATCCTTGTTGTGCCCTCTGCCCCGCTCCTGGAGCTGGACACTGGGCAGGGATCCATCCATCCATCCATCCCTCCCTCCCTCCCTCCGTCCCAGCTGTTTTTCTTGCTACCCTTTGGACAGGCAGCAAAACTCCCCGCTGCGAATGGCAGGCAGCTGCCCCGGCTTATCGCGGTAATGTCTCCCGGCAGCTTCATCCCCACATTTACCTTCCCAGGTAGGGCCCTTCCCAGTCAGCGCTTTAGGGCTGCATCCCGTCTATTTTGGGGAGGGACGGTAATTCGGTGTGTCAGGCAGACGCCGCAGCTGCTGCGGCTGAGTTGTGTAACCGAGGAGAGCACTTGCTCTTGAACTCAAGGTGGATCTGAGCAAGCTGGCGCTGGCTCGACAGGAATCCGAGTAAACAACAAATAATCTAAAGCTGGAAGGGCATTAGCTGGGAAACAGCCTCGTTACTCGGGGTAGCCTGGGGCAGCGGCGGAGCAGAGCGGGTCCGGCAGGGGTGGCGGTGCGCTCCCGACCGCCGAGCTCCCGCTGGGAGAAGAGAGTGCTGTCTGGAAGATGAGATGCCGATGGGGAGCTTGAGATATGCAGCTCCAGCTGGGATCCTGGAGGTCAGTTGGGAATGGCGGGTGTTAGAGGGGAGAGTGGGGAAAACAAGGTGGTATAAAGGTGTGGGGAAATACAATAGCAGTTCTGGAGAATGAAAGACTCTGAGCGAACACACATGTATGTTACTTGTGTGTTCTCGCATCTCTCTGTGTGTGAAATGTAAGACGAAATTCGAGCTTGTGAGCTGTTAGGGTTTTCATCTGACATCATCTTCAACATTTTGGGCATCTCCCTTTTTAATGTCTTCTGAGCCTGAGGGAAGTACATTCAAACCGATAGCTGGTGGGTCTTTTACTGATGCAGCAAACACGAATCTGCCAGGCTGCTTGTTTTTGGAGCGGCAACAATTGTGTGGGGCTGCTGTTGGCCTTGGTTTCACTTGCTTGGCAGAGTTTTTGGGGTGCTGCAAGGTGGTTTCCTCCATCTCCCCCACTGTCCTCACCTGGAACCAGCACGATGTCACCTTACTTCAGGTTGAGGCTTTTGGGAACCTCGGGGATCTAATCTGTTTGAAGCAAAACCATGGCTGGCGGCGATGCTTGCGAGCTCTGGTCTATGCTGGCTGCAGGGTTGGCTGCTGGGTTTTCCTTCATGGGGACCAGATGTTGCAGTGCTGCTGTTTTGGCTTGCTCATCTGCCTGCATTTTGCTCTCGAGATGTAGGAAAGGAACTGCTGAGCAGTGAGTCTCGAACTCTGGTTTCACAAACCCCAAACCAGCTGAAATAACTGTTCGTGTTGCAAGATGCAGAAACTTGCTTTTCTCTCTGTACTCTCTTCACAAGCAAATTTTTTTTTTGGGCCAAGTAACTTGATCCTTTTTACTGAGACCGGGGCAGGAGATGGGCTCCTCCTGTCTACCAAGTTACTGTAAAACTTCCAGACCAGTTTATTTGTCTTTCTGGGGGTTTTATGTATTTATTTTTTCTACTTTAATGTTGCAAGAGCCTTCCCGGTGCTGCCGGCAAAGAGTGCAGCTGATCTTCGGGAAGGGTGGTGGGCAGTGCAGCTCATCCCCAACCTGTGCCAAGGCATTGCCACGGAGCCAGCTGCTATTTCTACCAAAGTCTGTTGGTTTTGCTTGGAAACCATTCCCAGAGTATCAGTTTAGCACTGTTGGTCCCTGCTCGCTTACAGCTTTACTCCTGTTCTCTACGGGGATCAAGTGCCCTGCATTTAGCTGCTTTTTATCTTCATTTTTGTCTTTGGTTTAGTTCAGTTTTACTTTAGATTTACTGCATAACCATAGTGCTGGCAGCACAGCTGCACTATACACAACATAAGATTACGAGTCTTGGTGTAGCAGCATTTTGGGACACAAAATTCAGGATGGACAGTGGACCGACCAACTTTCTGCTGGTGTTTTGACTCAACAGGCAGGTTTGGGTCCCAAGTGAGATGTGTATTGATAGAATCAAAGAGTGGCTTGGTTTGGAACGGGCCTTAAAGATCATCTGGTTCCAACCCGCCTGCCATGGGCAGGAATGGCAACCACTTGGCCAGGTTATCCAGGTGTTCACAGCTGCGTCCTCCATGCATGTGCTCAAGCAGTCTGTGGCCCCCTAAAAGCTGTTCACTGTGCAGGTTCCTGTCAGGTTGCCCTGCCGCACACAGTTATTGAGAGAGGGTGATGGAGGCACAACACAGAGGCGACCACTGATCTGGAGTCCTCAAGCTGGGTCCTACTGGGTGGTGGGTGGTGAGGTGGATCATGCCCATGCCGGCTGCGTAGTGCTGCTCCCTTTAGGGTTTGTTTGCAGCTGAACATGAAGGTCCCTTTGTCTGAGTGTTTCCTGATGTGAGGAGGTGAGAATGGTAGTGCCCCTCATCCCAGCCTTATTTGATTCCCTCATACCATAAAACCTTCTTGTGTTGAATTAAGTGAAGGTGTTTGGGAAGTGCCTTTGCTTGTGCAGTGCAGGGTGTTGGTGCTGAGTTGGGGAATGTCTTTGGGATTGCAGGTGCGTCGTCCTGCTTGACCCTTTTGGAAAGGGACCCTTGTCCTTTTCTACTCTTCCTTGTTGAGAGCTGGTCCTGCTTCGGCATGGAGAGCACCACTGAAACTGCTGAAACCAAATCTGCTCTGGAGTGTTGTCTTGCACCAATTCGTGTTTCTCCTGTTTTTTTTTGTTACCCAATACACTTCCTTTGGTTCTGGAGTAGTGAACTGAAATGCAGTGGCTCAGCTGAGCTCGTTTCATTACTTGGTTGCTTTTTTCACTGGAACTGGGATTATCAGCCAGAAGGGTCTAGCTCTGTGTGCTGACAGGCAGCCCTGAGGGTGAGGAGACACCCCTTTTCACTGAAGATGTCCTTCTGCTCCTGGCCTTTGCAGGGATCCAAATGGTGTGAAACCCGAGGAGCTGGATTATTTTGGGGACCAGAAATACCAATCTGAATAAATAGCGGATGCTCAGAGCTGCTCAGCCTCCCCCACTAGAACTTGCTGTTCTCCCTAAACTTGGAAGTTCATGTGCTGCTGAAGATCTTGAGATGTTCAAAAATACCAGCACCGCTTTGCTTGAGATAGGATTTAAAAAAAAAAACAACCCAAACCTGGTGTAGTTACAGGTTTTAGTTACCCTGTGGAGCAATGGGAAGATGCTGGAGATGGGAAGAACGGGGAGAGCAGGAGGGAATCCACGGTATGTGCTTGTAGAAGAGCTGTCCGTGGGTTTCCTGAGGTCTGGCTTGATGCAGAGGGAGAAATCAGAATCTGAGATAGCAGCACACAGCTCATCCCTGATGAGGCAGGAGAGCCACTGGCTGTCCTGCCTCTCCCAACACCCTGTCCCACTCCACGCTGGCACAGGAGGAGGGTGAGTAACACGGGTGACCCCTCAAGCCACCTCGAGAGCCCAGTTTGCTAATTCAGGGATGTGTCATGGAGATTACAGGGGAGGAGGGTGTAGCAGATTTCCTTAGAACCAGCTAAGCACTTTGTTAAATCATGTCTTAGGGGAGGGGAAAAATAAAACGCATCCTGTAAGCCTTTGCTGCCTGCCAGGGCAGCCCCGCTTTTTAATTTGACGTGCTGTAATTAGTCTGGGCGCTGCAGGATCCTCGTCAGCTCCTGCGGGCTTGCGTGCTTCTGCCTGCTCTGTAATTGCTGCTTCAGGGGGAGAAAACTAAATAAAGAAAAAAAAATAAAAAAGTGAAGTGTTTTGTACAAATCGCAAGCTGTAAATTATTTAGCAGGTGAAACAGAAATGTGCTGTGTGTTTCCAGGAAGCAAGAGACTGCACCAAAAAATGACGCGGCGCAGCCTGCGGCTCCGCCGGGATGTGCCTTCTGCAGAGTCATGTTGTTGGGAGCCTTTTTTTATTTTATTTTTTTTTTCCTTCTGAATATATTCTTGTTGGCTGATAGCCCAGAATAGGTAGCAGAGCAGGAGGCGAGGGATTGTATAACACAGCCAAGTGATTTATGTGCTTTGCTGTGAAGCTGAACAGCATTAGGGTCTCTGGTCTTTTTAGCTTCAGTGGTGGAAAGAACCTTTGAAAATTCAAGGTAACACTGACTTGTTCCTTTTCTTCCTCTGAACAACCTACAGCTGCTTGAAAATGTGTTTCCTATTGCTTTTCCTGCTGTGTAAAGTTGTGTCAGCCTTTCTTTTGATACACCTTTTGTTCTTGGCATCTTGTTTCCACTGCCATAACTAACAATAGATCCATGGACCAGAGGTCTTCTCCAGGAAACAAGAGATCCTTCTTGGTAGATGGAGCTTCTCCTAGGGATGAAACAGGATAGATGCAAAGAAATTAACAGAATAAAGCCTTAAGATTGGAATACAGTAAAGATAAACAGATTTATAGTCTTCACATAGCAAAGCCCAGCTGGTTTCAGTGTCTAAAAACTGTAGTCCATTTACCTGTGTCTGATGCAATGAAGAGCTGAGTTACAGCACAGCTGTAAAAATAGCACTGGGTTTTCTCTTCTGTTGGTAATCCAGCTGCTTTACAGTGAGTTCAGATGTGGTTGGAGGCTCAAAGCAGAACATCCCTTGTGGTCTCGCCAAACCTGACACTTGCACCAGGTCATAAATACTCGTGGAAGTGCAGGGAGGCTGAGAAATGGTCCAGAAGCAGCTGCCAGCCTGGATTTCATCCTGGTTTGTGTTACTTAGAAAGGTAACTATTTGAACAAGTGCAGATTAACAAATAGAGGAGAAATGTTTTACAGGTCAGAGCTTCCACCTGTGGGTTTTTTTTTTTTTTGTCTTCTCTGCGAGTGCCTGCCTTGTGCTGGAACCTCTCAGCCTTGAAATGCAAAGCTGGTCTGAATTCTCCTGGGGTGGCCAGGTAGCACATACTTCTGAAACACAATTAGCAGTATTTACCACCCTAGCAGGGTTGCAGTGTAAATGATGCTTAGTCTCACCAAGAAGTGTGGTGTCAAATGTAAGGAATTATAATCGTAGCTGGGGATGTGTTGGGAGACGGTGCTGCCACATCCATGGGTTCTGTTCCATTCCAGTCTCACTGAGGTCCCTCCCCTGGGCATCGTAACTTGTCCCTGGTCCCATGGCTCTGGGGCATCCCTTTGTGATCCTGCAAGGGGTCACTGGCAGGGAGGGCTCCAGTTGCACTCTGCTGTTGACTGATACCCCCTGTTTGTTTTCCAGCTGCTCATGCTCCTCGGCACCGCTGATGGTCAGTCGAGGCTGACCTCCGAGCAGAATGCCATCAGCCTCTCTCCTGGCAAGTACCACCACCTCGACCGTGCCACCAACGAAGAACTGACCTGTGACAAATGTCCTGCAGGAACCTACGTGTCTAAACACTGTACAAAGAGTACCTTAAGAGAGTGCAGCCCTTGTCCAGATGGGACCTTTACCAAGCATGAGAACGGCATAGAGCGGTGCCACCCTTGTAGGAAACCCTGTGAACTGCCAATGATTGAGAAAACTCATTGTACTGCCTTGAGTGACCGTGAGTGCACTTGCCTATCTGGTACGTTTCAGACGAACGATACCTGCGTCCCTTACACGGTGTGCCCGGTCGGCTGGGGCGTCCGCAAGAAAGGAACCGACACGGAAGACGTGAGGTGCAAGCCGTGCCCTCGTGGTACCTTTTCTGATGTGCCTTCTAGTGTGATGAGGTGCAAACCCTACACTGACTGCTTTGGGAAAAACATGGTGGTCATCAAACCGGGGACGAAGGAGAGTGACAACGTCTGTGGTTCTCCAGCGTCTCTTCCGAACACGTCTTTGACTTCATCGAGCACTGAAGTGGATGAGCAGCCCTATGAAGTTCCACCAACCGCTGATCTTCCCAAAGGTAATCACCACCACATTAACACAGATGTGGTTTTAGTTGTGGGATTGTGTTCCTGCCTTGGTTGGAATTGGTTTTAGGCTGTTAAAAACCAACCTGGTCTAAAGCCAGGGTGTTGCTTTTGCTTCTTGGCTGGAAGACAGCTCCAGAGGACACTAGATTACCCTTACTTGTTTTAAACCACATTTAATAACATTTTCACTGAGACTGCAGTCTTGATCGTGCTCCTGGCTGTCCTACAGTTTGGCCTGAAAGGACATCACGTTCCCCAACCTCTTTTCACATCTCTGTGATGTGCTGGCACAAGGCTTTGTGCAGGTGTGGTGAACCTGAGATGAGATGCAGCAGGAAAACCCCTGCTGCAGTCTCCCTGCAGCAGGGAGACTCCCTCTCTGATGGATTCATTGCTTTCATATGTGTTCCTTGCTGCATTTCACTCTGTACTGTGCTAGGGTTGAAAGGGAACCACTGCTGAAACAGCACTGCAGGAGCCTGGGCTGTCCTGTAACTTTACTTTCTTCGATCTCTAAGATTTCCACAAGTTAACACCACTTGGGAGAACTAGGTGGAATTCCCCATTCTCTTGCTCAGTTGGGAGTGGTTGATCATCACAGTCTTTGTAGTGATGTGTTAGCTGTGGGCTGGTTTTGAGGCTGCTGCTGTAGGACCCCGCTTGAGGTGGTACTCTTGTGCTCCCTGGGAAACAGCTTCCCTACTGTGTCTCATACTGGGTATTTTAGTTAAAAAACGCAACTTTTGATAACACATGAGCTGGTAAATATAACGGCAGGGAAGTGTTGATACTGGCAGGCTTTCAGTGGTTCACCTCTGTTAAGTCTCAAAGATTTCCCTGACATTGTTTTGTCATTGGGAGAGGACAGGAGGGTGTTTCCTGAACTTTGAAATCAACTGCAGACAATGACGTAAAAGTTAAAGCGTATTGCGTGTTTGTGTCCTGGTCAAAGTGTTTTGGGTAACCAAGTCAGGAGAAAAACCAGGTTACAAATGGTTACACCCACTCTCTATCTCAGCTGGGATGACACATGATCTTCAAAAGATCAGTTTCCAGAATAAGTCGTGGTTTTGGCCACGAAGAGCCCTTCTTCCTCTTCTCACCAGGCTTTGATGATGCAGCTGGCTGGGACCTGAGAGCTGTTGGTTGATAAAGAAACTCACTAAAGATGGCAGGTAGCTCTGAGAGGGAAGTTTGGTTGCATAAGAAACCTGTTTTGTAGTTGATGTGTCTGTAGCTGATAAAAAAAGGTGATTAAAAAAGTTTGTGCTTCCTTGACAAAACCTGGTGGAGAGATACTAAGCCTACAAGTTGTCATGTATTTTTGTACTTTAGCCCAAATATGAAATTCCACAGATGAACTAAAACTAATTTTCATAAACTTAAGACAGTAAAACCAACTTGCTCCAAGTTGGAAGTTTTCTGAGAAATGCTGAATGTGGGACAAACACAGACAGACAACATGCCTATAATAACCGATTTTTTTTTTTAATGAGCTTCTAGCAGCCTTAACCACCAAGGGTCAGTTTTACCTCAAGCCTTCCTCTGTAACTGTACCCGTCTGTTCCCAGAGACAAACCTCAACTTCACCTCTACTCTTTCTCGCTGCCTGGCGTTGGGTTTCTGTCTGCTGGCCAAGCAGGTGCTCAGGCAGGTCTTAGGCCGTGATGTGATGCCATATCGCATCTCCTGTGCCGTGACACTGAACTCTCCTCTCCTTTCGCAGGTCTGAACTCTTCAGTTCCCGATTTTGTCCCCTCTCCAGCGCCACGCGCGTCCAGCAGCATGGTGGAGCTGGCACGCTACGGCAACGAGACCTCAGCCAACGGGACGGATGGCACCAGGGGGACCCTTGTGGGCTCTGGCACCACCAGCCAGGCACAGAGCTACAGGCACAAGCAGACCAGTCAGGCGCTAGAGAAGCAGTCGTCGCTGGAGATGATGGGGGGTGAGAAGTCCAGCGTGCCGTACAGGCCCCCCCGGCGAGGTTCGCAGAACATCCACCAGCACTTCGACATCAACGAACACTTGCCGTGGATGATCGTCCTCTTCCTGCTGCTGGTCCTGGTGGTGATCGTCGTCTGCAGCGTCAGAAAGAGCTCACGGACTCTGAAGAAAGGGCCCAGGCAAGATCCCAGTGCCATTGTGGAGAAAGCTATCATGAAAAAGTCCACCACCCCCACGCAGAACAGGGAGAAGTGGATCTATTACTGCAATGGGCACGGTGAGCAGTAGCGACTGGGCTTTGGAGGGGGTGCCTCCACATCCAGACACTGATGGCTTTTCTAAATTTCTGGGTCTTGTAGTGAGGACAAAGCCCATATAGTGGTTCTTCAGATGTTTCTTTATCCTTGTCTTCTCCTCCTTCTAGGTTCCATAGTGTGTCCCTGCTCCTGAAGGAAGGGTTAATGGAAGGAATGTCACCTGCTCACTCCACCTCCTCTCCTGCCCATACATCCTTGGTAGAAGGATCTTGAGTGAAGGCACCTTTTCTTTATTTTCTTCCCATTCCACTTTTTTTTTTCTGTGTTACACTGTCCTTATTTTCTTGGTGACTCAGGCAGGGGTCTGGTTGTCTTTTGTGATGTCCTTTTTCCCTCACCCCATCAGTTTCTGGAAGGCTGAGTCATCCCTGGCCTCTTGGCAGCGCTTCAGTTTCAGGTTCTTAGCCCTAAATCCCCACTTCTGGCATGAGTCCCCAGCCCTTTGCCCGTGCTGGAGCCAGGATGGTTGTCCTTAAATGCTGCATTGTGGATGTATGCAGCTCCACGAGTGCCGTCAGGTCTGCCTGGGTGCTTTTTGTTGGTGTTTTCTCATCATTTAATGGGTGATTTGCTGGCAGCTTTCTGATGAGGCTTTAAAGATGACACGTTGTGATCACTAAATTGAAATCTGTAAAAATCAATTATAAATTAGTGGTGGCATGACAGCACTGAGCAGCTATGATCTTTGCTAGCAGGGTGTGTGGTTCTTCCTGTGCAGAGCTACAGTGACAATTTTACCACTCCATATCCGGTGCAGAGAGCACTGACGAGTCCTTACTCTGAGGTGAAGTTGGTCAACCTTAAACATCCGTTTACAGTTAACCTTTAGAAAAGCACATGTAACAAGGAGGGGAGGGGCAGACAAAGAATGGGTTGAACAAAGATTGGAAGGTTTAAGAGAGATCGGTCCTTGATGAAAGTCATCCTTGAGTGCTCAAGTACAAAGCAAAGAAGGCTTTGAATAGGGTGTCTCCTGTCATGTACTCTCTTCACCTTCCTGCTGATTAATAGACCTACACTTTGTTTGCCTTCATTAATGCATTTATAGAACCAGTAAGGTCCTGTTAGAATTAGTTTTCTGCCTTCTGTTGTGTTTCTGTTGCTTATCAGTTTCCTTTTAACTCTTTTGAGTTCTTGGGCTGCAGTTTCTTAAGCTTTCTTCTGTTTGTGATAACTTTTTTCCATAAACCATGCACTCCATTGTCCCTAAAATATGTGGTAGCTGAAGCATGGCCTTTGAGGCTGTGGTAAGTGATCTGCAATGAAGCTTAAGAACTTCATTAGAAATCCTTATTTTTTGGATGCTACCAGAAGTACCACGTGCCTTTGGCCATGATTCATTGGCCAAAAGCATGTGGTTGTAACTAACCTGTAGTAAATCTTTCCCCCAAGACCTTAATTACCAGTTGGTTGAATGTCTTCCAGTTCTCTGTGTTCTGAAGCACCTTGTAGCAGGGTCTGAGTTTGTTCAGGAGAGGAAGTGGTTAAGAGCAGGGAACACACCAAGTTGCTTTGAGTGGATGCAGTTCTGAATTCTAACCCAGTGTTTCAGACCCTGGGCCAAAATGCCTGTGCTGCAGCTGCTTCTTCTGGAAACCACATTAGAGCTGCCTTTGTGGGCCCTGCTCTGTGCTTGGTCTCCCAAACGTGATTCAGGTTGAAGAAACCATGCAGATAAGAGAAGGTTTATGTGGTGAGCAGTGAGGTTATGCTAGCCCATTTTGGTATAACCACACTTCCCAGATCTTGTCATCCTTTGGAGGACAACATCATTCATGGGTCATCCTTTGCTTCCCAGGATGAGTTGTTTTTCTGTGTCATCTGTTAGCAGCTGAATGCAGCTAGTGCATCAATTTCACGAGATTTCCAACTTGGGAAATCAGCTGATTGTAGCAGCAAAACCACTCTTAGGTGATTAACTGACCTGGTTTGAGTCTCTTGGGTCTGGAGGTGAATTGCCCCGTTACTCACAGCTATTCTTGCAATAATCATGCTAGTTCACCCTTCGCACGGGTGGCTTCATGATTTCCTCCTGCCTAATGTCCTCAGTTGAACTTTGTGCAATCAAGGCAGACAGATGAGTGCAAAACAAGTAATGCTTTGTCTTGCTTTTAGTGCAAACTAAATACTGTTGCATTATCTGGAAGGGCCCTGCTCATTAGTTCTTGCTTGGTGTTTGTGCTCTGTCATGTCAGATACGGAAATTATTCTCATTATTCTCCTCTGCAGTGGTGTATAAACCCCTCTTTGCTTTTCCTGCTGGAATGTCTGGCTCTTAAGGCTGTTTACTTGGTTCGAGAGGTGTAATGCCATAAAGGAATTGACCTTCAATGTAATAACTGGCCATAAAGCTGAGATGAACTGCAGAGCTGCCACGTGATGGCTTAGCTTTCTACTGCTCCAGAGTGTTTGTACACAAATTGTGCTTCTTCCTGAAGCAGCTTTTCAGACGGAGGGAGTACAGCCAGGAATAAACCTCAGGCTGCTGCAGAGAGTAAATCTTTCTCCTCCCATGCCGCTATGTAGGAGCCAGAGCAAAGCCTCCTTAGATGTGAGGACCACAGCTGCTCCCCAGGTCTTCAGGTGCCAGCCTTGGTGTGTGGAAAGCAAGCAGTTAGGTTTTAATGTATGCTCTGTGGCTGGGGTGAAGCTCCTGGGCTGGGTGCTGGCAGTTCACCCCCATCTGTACACCCTCCCCTACCTGTGAGTTGGCTGCACTCCAGCAAAGGGTTGTGGTGTGTTTATTGCCTGTTTACACAGCTCTTGCAAACAGTCTCCCCCCACTTCTTCCCAGTTTATCAACTCCTCCCTCCTAATCCTTTCACTAAACAGCTTTAACCTTTGAAAGGAAAGTCCGGGGCTGACGTGAGCACTGGAGCTTCTCCTCAGAGGAGCTGTGCTTGTGCACCTGCCGTCACACCAGCAGCCCCCCGAGCCTCCCGTGGCACCAGGAGGGCATCCAGGACTTTGCCTGTTTGGGGGATTTTATTACTGGTTGCTTCAAGCAGTGGATGCTGGGTGCAGCCCAGGCAGGGTGGCAGTAGCACTGCTCTGTGCTGGAGCAAAGGCATCTCAGTGTTCATGGGGTCCTGACCAAAAGAGGGGGCATTTAGAGTGGAAGCAGGGGCTCTTGCCCAGTTCCTGAAGGCACTCGATTCCTGAATTGTTTAAATAGTTGAGATAGTTGTGTGATCCTGGTCAACAGTTGTTGTCACTGGGTGTTTGACTTGCCCTCATCTCCCTGTGAGCTGGTATTTGTGCCTGCTCCTCTTTCTGGCATAATACATGCCTTAAATAACAGCCCAAACATAAAAATAGCTTGGGACTCTGGTGTTAAAACTAGACCCGTGTCCTTAACATGGATATGCTCCAGCCAAGGCAGCAAATGCCAATGATTCTCACTGGATTAATTGGTTCGGAGGTCTGGGAAGAACTTGCAATGACTAATGGCCTGAGTTAGCAGCTAACCTACCTTCACATCTGTCCTCATGTCCATCCACACAACAGGGACTCTTTCAAGAGTCCCAAGGTCTCGTCTGCAAGGAGATTGAGAAGGTAAAGCACTGCAGCTGTGATTGGAGAAACTGGACCTGTTGCTGCTTTAGCTGGCTCTTACTTTGCAGTCCTGCAGATGGGAATCCAAAGGAGAAAAACAATTTGCCAAAGGTTTCCCAAGAAATTATCCACGTGGTGCCTGAGTGATGTGGGTACTGGGCTGATAGGGCTCTGTGGTTTAACCTTGTATGACTTCTTTAAGGAGATCAATAACAGCCTACACACTGGACTTTCTTGTAAACAATCCCTTTATTTTAGCAAATACCCATTTCATTTCTTCAGATGTTTCCAGATACAAGGAATTGAGCTTGGCAGAAACCTTTCAGTAAAAACTGAGAATTGAAGCTTGTCTCTCAAATATCATGGAAATGCCAGATTTGCCATCAATCTATGCCAAACGTGAGAATGGGCTTGAATTCTTCTTGCAGAAATTGCTCATAGTGCTGCCTTTGACTTTCACATGTTTAGTAGCAGAGGATGAAACACAAGGACAATAAAATGTTAGGGTAGAACCTCTGTATAGAAGCAGCTGCCTGAATTGATACGCCAAGAGGCAAGAAGAGAGTTTGGTGATTTTTGCAATTTTGGAGTCGAAAGACCAAAGTGTCTTGGTTTTTAGTAT